>MU090613.1:0-23858 GCA_014858505.1 Corymbia citriodora subsp. variegata | reverse complement strand
AGTGAGGATTGCAAATTGATTACGAAACCTTGTCCCAATGTTTTAAAACCCCACACATGTGCGACGTATCGGCAAGCACACGCCATCGCAATGGCCACGAGTCCGACAAGAAGCAACGGGAACGATGCTCCAGAAGCTTAAATCGATAAAAGAGGACCCATGATGTACACATCTTCCAAGGGAGTCCTTGAAAAAAGAAAGGGTTTAGTTTGTATCGTTGTGGTTGACTATCTTTTACAGATTCTATTCTTGCCTCCCTAGCCGGCCTCCTCTGTCTCTACTAGCATGAAAAGCATCATTTGGCAAACCAGTTGTGGATTTGGGGTGGGGTGAACCCGCGACGGTTCGATCTCAAGTATCGGCCAGTGACGCGAGGGCAGACACTCCTGCTGGCCAAAATATCGAAGGTCAGCGCTCGAGAAAGTCTGCTGCTCTCTGAAACTTTTAAGCTTCTCACTTCTCCGAGCCATGGAGGGCGATGAAGGCATGGTGTGCGTGACAGGCGGTACTGGCTTCATAGCTTCGTGGCCTGTCATGAGGCTCCTTGAACGCGGATACTTGGTCCGGACCACCGTCTGACCCGACCTGGGTAAGTCTCTTCTTCTTTTTCCTGCTCGAACATGGGACTATCGGCTTCGAATGGTCTGCGCATGTGGAGAAGTTGGTTTGTTTACCAAAAGGGATCGATGGATTTGTTCTGATCAGATGGCGGCAGAGACATCAGCTTCTTGACAAATCTACCGGGAGCATCCGAAAGACTCCGAGTCCTCACCGCTGACCTCAGCGACCCCGAGAGTTTCAGCCCGGCCATCAAAGGCTGGTTGGGAGTGTTCCACGTTGCCACCCCCGTGGACCTAGAGGACAGGGAGCCGGAACCGGTTGTTACCAGAAGATCCATTGACGGAGCCTTAGGCATCCTAAGGGCCTGCCTGAACTCCAAGACCGTGAAGCGGGTCGTGTACACTTCGAGTGCGTCCGCCATTCAACTCAACAACTCCAGCGACGATACATTGGATGAGGACTCCTGGAGCGATCTTGAGTCCATCAGAGAAGTGACGAGGTTTGGAGCGTACGCAATCTCGAAGACAATGACGGAGAAGGCAGTCCTCGAGTTTGGAGAGAGGCATGGGCTGGAAGTGGTGACGGTGGCTCCCACGTTCGTCCACGGACCCTTCATTTGCCCCAAATTCGCCCGATCCGTACAGATTGCACTGGCTTTGGTATTAGGTATGTGATGCACATAACATATCACATGCTATCCTTAAGCTAAGTCTATATGGACCGTTGATGATGTGGGATCCACGGTAGAACTCTCATAATTAGTAGTTCGGATAATGTTAATTCACATTATATATAAACTTTGTAATAGCTTATCATGATGCACGTAGCGTACGAGATAATTGTATAAAAAGTTATAAATGTATTGTGTGGTAATTGATTCAGTTCTAAATCTTTCAATTGTACTAATTTAGTCATAAATCTTTTGACAATTTGCTGATTTAGTCTTAAACATTTCTCTATGTCAATTTTGTTCTAAAGCTTTTGAAAATTTGCCAAGGTAAAAGCACCAAGAATGTCTTAAATCTATTGTGTTGGTACCAATATAGTTCTAAGCTTTTCAATTAGACCAATTTAGTCTTAAATATTTTCGCATTAGTACCAACTGATTCCACTCGGTCAATTTATGCTAGAAATTATTGACATAAACACCAGCCATTATATGTGGTACAACTGGCGCTTGCATTGACATTTTTATTAATTTTTAAATGTTTTTCAATTTTTATCAAATTTTTTATTATTTTCCTTCTCTTTTCCTTCTTCTTTTTTCCTTTCCACTATGGCCGATGAGGATCATGACCCTTGCTTTTGGATGGGGACAAGGCACAAGCGACTGTGGATGAGGCCACCTCAATGAAGCCTGGGCAAGGCTAGCCTTGCCATGGCTTAGTCAACTGCTAGTGAAGGCAACCTTGCCTATGCCGAGGCAGACTGATCTGAGAGGTGAATAAGGAGAAGAGGAAGCGCATCGAGAGAGGAAAGAGATCTCAAACTCAGCTAGCTTGAGGAGTGTGTGCTTGCAAGAATCTGTGATCAAGGGAGGCAATTGCTCGATCACATTGACGAGGCAACCGCACCTCCTCTTCGCGTCTTCCATAGGTTTTATCTTCTCCACCATACCTGCTCTTGCTCACCTTGGATAAGGAATGGCAGGAAGTGAATCTCTTTCATCCATCTCCCCTATCTAGGTGAGGCCAAATGAGGGCTATGACCCTCATTAGCAATCTATGAGCTCTGACGACCCTCATCAGCCACAGTGGAAAAGAAAAAAGGAGGAAGAGAGAAGAAGAAAAGGAAAAGGATAAAATAAAATAAAAATTCAAAAAATATTTAAAAATTCAAAAAATGTCCATTTCAAATTTAATCGCGTCACATAAGATTGCCAGAAATTGTCCACTTCAATTTAGGTCGGAAATTACTGATGTGGATTTTGTTAATTGTCAGAAGTTTTAAGACTAAAATGGCACAATTAAAAGATTTATAACTAAATTGACCTCCAAACAATAAGTTTAAGACTTTTTTGATAATTTATCCCATGCTATACTGTGAGTCCGATGAAGGATGCATAAAGTCCATAATTTGACAGTGTTTCTCTATTCAATATCAAATAAAGCCAAAGGAAGACAAGACTATGATCTGTCCATGCATATGTTCATGTTCCTCTCAATGATACACCCTTTCTAAAATCTCAATTTGGCTGCACGACAAATCCCGTTGGAAATTATCAGGGAACGAGAACGAGTACTCTACTCTCCTTAAGATATCTCTCGTGCATGTGGACGATGTAGTGAGAGCACACATCTTCCTCTTCGATCACCCCGACACCGAGGGGCGGCACCTATGTTCCTTGGCCTCGATGACCACCGAGGAGATGTCTAAGTTTCTCTCGGAAAGATACCCAGAGTTTCAGATACCCTCACAATGGGGAAAGTACAGCACAAGTGCCAAAATTTGGCACAAAGGGACACTTAAGTGCCAAAAGTTATAAAAGGTATATTTAAGTGCCACTTTTGAAAAAAATTAGATCACTTAAGTACCAAGTCGCCGGAACCCTACCGGAAATCCTACGTGGCATTTTTTTATTAATTTTCTTGCCTACGTGGCTCGCCGGAAACTGAATCGGCCAAAAATCAGCCAAAACGACGTCGTTTTGGCTGACGTGGATTTAAAAATTATTAATTAAACAATATTAAATAAATAAAAATATATTATTATAAAATCGATTTTATTATTAAAAAAAAAAAAAAAGGGAGAGGGATCGGCGAGGGCTGTGCAGCCCTCACCGCCGCCGCCCCACCTCGCCGGGAAGGGCCGGCGACGGTGGGGGAGGGTCGGCCGGGGTCGTCGGGCCCCGGCCACTGGCCGGCGACCCCGGTCAGCCGGCGGCGAGGGCCTGCGCGCCCTCGCCCAGATCTGGGGCGAGGGTCGTGACCCTCCCCTGGATCCGGCGAGGGTCGCCAGCCTTCGCCCAACCGGGCCAAGGGCCGTCGGCTGCCCAGACCGGCGCTGGTCTGGGCGGCCGACGGCCCTTGGCCCGGCTGGGCGAGGGTCAGCGACCCTCGCCCCAGATCTGGGCGAGAGCGCGCAGGCCCTCGCCGCCGGCCGACCGGGGTCGCCGGCCAGTGGCCGGGGCCCAACAACCCCGGCCGACCCTCCCCCACCGTCGCCGGCCCTTCCCAGCGAGGTGGGGCGGCGAGGGCTGCACAGCCCTCGCCGATCCCTCTCCCTTTTTCTTTTTCTTTTTTAATAAAATCGATTTTAATTTTTCAAAAATCTGACGTGGACAATTTTTTTAAAAAAAATTGCCACGTGGATTTTTTATTTTGAAAAAAATGCCACGTCAGCAAATAAAGTTGCCGGAAAATGGACACGTGGCAATTTGGCCGGAATTTTTCGTCGTTGGCACTTAAGTGTACCTTTTGTAACTTTTGGCACTTAAGTGTCCCTTTGTGCCAACTTTTGGCACTCCAGAGGTCCGCATGTCCCCTCACAGTAGTAAGCCCTGTTGTATTCCATTTCCTGATCTAACAAATCTACCATTGCTGTTCTTGAACTGAAAGCAAAGCTTGTCAAATCCTTGCAGGTCCTTGAAGGAAGTGAAAGGCCCAGATGGGCCAGCTTTTCGTCGAGGAAGCTGTTGGATGCTGGTTTCGAGTATAAGTATGGAATTTAGGACATGTTCAACGGAGCCATCCAGTGCTGCAAAGAAAAGGGTTATCTCTAGATCAATCACAGTTCCATGCAAATAACAGAATTCGGCTTGCAGGCCGAATGGAGTACTGTTCAAAGTCCTGAAATTGGCATCCCGCCGTACAATTGTGTGACCTATTTCTGCTCTGATCTCACCTTTGTTCATTTTCGTATAGTTCTCTATGAAAAATGCAGAAAAAAATAGAGAAACATGTCAAGAAAACGCATGCCGTGTATCTAGCACGGCTCTTGAAAACTGATTTTTCAGAGGGCTATGTACGAGATATTAAATGGCATGAATAATCTTGATACCGTATGCTTCTGTTCTGTTGTATTTGATGTTGCAGAACTGAGATAATGTGCACTTATAGCATTGATCACCGTATATGCACGTTTTGTTCTTTGTCAATAGTGTCGACAATCTCTGTCTCTGATGCTTGATGCTCTATCGAGTATTGATGTTGCCACGTAACTCTATGATTAAACTACAAATGGGTCATTTTCAATACTCGATAATGAATAATTTGCCAGATCAATTCAAATTTTGTAATGTTTTGTAATATTCAACTTCTCATATTACATCTTTGTAGAACACCGCAGATAATAACATCTCCCGTCTCTTTTTATAATTGCTGTATCAAGTAACTCCCCCTGATCTTATGGTGAACCTTGCATAAAACACGCCTTTTTTCTTCAAAACAGTACTTTGTTCCTCTAAAGAACCATTTCCCTTATTCAATACAACGTTCTTTTTTCGAACCTGTCCACACACATTTCTTCAAATGCAAAATCAAAATCATCATCAAAAAGCATCACAATCAAGAGTTAACTCTTCTATAGCATGGGTATGGATCATTAGACGCAAGTTTGCCTTTTCTTTCTCCCCTCCTCACTATAGATACTGAGATCACTCCAACTTGATCTTTTGCCTTAAATTGGCAGTCTGCGTTCTTATGTTGATGGTGGACCGGGTAAAGACTCATTTCCTGAGCTGTTGCTTTAGGACCAATCAAGAGGGCTTTTGTTAAGAAAAAGAATGTCACAAGATGCCTGGCTTTTCATCAAAGAAGCTCTTGGACATCAGTTTCAAGTTCAAGCATGAACTTGAGGACAGGTTCGAAAGAGCAATTCGGAGCTGCAAAGAAAATGGGTACATCTGAAGGTGTCCAACTTGTTTGGAGCAGCCTTTCTAGTACTTATATAGGTACGTCAGTGGAGCTGAAGGACTGCTTATATTAATCACAACAAATTCCTAGAGAGGTCTCGGGAACCGTCAAAGAGCGAGGTTGTGCGAAGTAAACACTTCGCATTTTTTATGATAATTTTTCAGATTATACTGATATCATTAGTGTCTCCAAAACACCTGAGAGTAATGTGTTTCAAGTGATTGTAATCTTTGCTTATAGCCGAACATCTCGTCCTCTCTCCCCCGTAGAATAGGTACAACCGATCGAACAGCAAATCCTATATGTGTGGTTCATGTTCCCCATTTGTTTCTCACTCGTTTATTTGCTGTCTATCCAAGCTTCCACCGTCTTGTGCAACATTTTTGGAAAGAAAATGACCTTTTGGTTGATAAGTCGGATAAGTAATGGTATGGCAGGAGAGAGAAAGAGACAACCATTGGATAGCCATAAAAGACTGCCTGGCTTGAAGGAAACTCTGAAAAAGACTTGGAGAAAGCATATACCGAGCTAGCTTCCTTTGCCCTTAACCTCGATGGATGAACTGGTTTTTCCTTCCGCTTTTTTGAGTGGGAATATCCAGAACTCTAACTAGATCTTCAACTCCAACTCAAAAACTACAAGGGAAAACTTGATTCTTTATTTGAGCTTGTTTAAGAACTCGAAATGCAAGGCATGACTGAGAGAAGAAAGTTAATTGGATTCGATCCTATGGACCCTTCTTTCGTATGGATGGATACTCTTATCAAGACTAGCTGGTCTTTCGTAGCAAGGGAAAAGGAACTTGCCAGAGAAGCAAGCGAAATCAATGCAGTCGTCGGTCAAAACCTTCACTTCAGGGGCCAGCTAGCGGTAACTCTCACTCTCATAAACCCACTAAGTACATTACCTACAATGGAACAGAACTTTCTTCAAAAAGGTTTGAAGTCTAGTACTAGAAATCGTTATTAAAAAGTGAGGATGCTACTTTATGTGGGTGCAAAAAGTCAGGATGGATTATAAAAATTATCTCCCAATACTCTAAGATCGCGCGCGAGATACACGATGTATCAGCATGGGGACGCCATTGTATTGGTAATGGGTAAAACAAGAAGCTTAAATCGATAGAAGAAGACCCTCGATGTATAATCCGTTTATCTATTCTTTCTTGCCTCCCTGGCTATCAACAACAACTATTAAATCCATACAGGCTGCACAGCCACCTCCCTCTAATAGTATACAGAAGCATCATTTCCATCACAAACCAGTTGTAGAGAGAGAGAGAGAGAGGGACATTGTGCGTTACAGGCAGCCTAAATCGATTAGATGACTGAATTGGTATCAATATGAAAATGTTTAGGATTAAATTAATCCAATTGAAAGGTTGGTGACTGAATTGATATCCTTGGAATATGTTTATAACTTTTTTGTACTTTTATCGCTTATATTGAATTAATTGAAAGGTTTATGGTTGGATTAAAATCCGGACAATAAATTTAGGATTGGATTAACAATTTACTGAACATTCTAGACATTGAAATGTCAAAACACACTAGGGGTAATCGGTGGTTCGGTGTAATAGAATCGGTTAGTTATATAACAAGAAGATGAAATTAAAAAGGAAAGAGGGCGAGAGATTTCGCCTTTTCTTCGGCAAAAAGAAAGAGGTCCAACCAATCAATCAGAGAAATTTTCGATGCTTTTATCCTGTAAATTTCGGTTAGCATGATAAAAGGACTTAATTCCTCTGGACTACGTAAAAAGGGGCGACAAATGTGGCCGTGATTGAAGAGAGAAGCAAAGGAGATTGTCATTATTAAATTATGACTCGAGTTTGAATTTTCACGAACTTGATCCGTAGAAAGATTTTGACTTGTTCAAAATATTTCCTATCCTAATCAAAATTGGTTTTCTTGTCCTTTATAAGATTCCAAGTTTGACTAGGATTACTTTTGCATAAAAGGATAAAAACAAGGGTTTCCTCTTTTATTTATAGAAAAAACCTAGTAGTGTTTGGTTTACATATATAAAAAGCAAAGGTTTCTTCAGCGTATAGAAGAGAGAGCGCCGCACAATAATAAAAACCAAGTCAAGAAGCTATAGTTGCCATACGAAGCATACAAGAAATAACAAAGTTTTTTTTTTTTTCGTATGTACATGATCGAATTGCTGGGGCTTGAACACTCGGTGATTTTATGCTATGAGTTTATATTATTTATTTATAAACACTTTGGATTTGGGTTTAAATTTAGGTGTGGGAAACACTCGAGCGTATAAGTGATTGTAACTCTAATTCTTCGACTATAGTGGATTATTTGCTATTGGCTCTCCCTGTGGATGTAGGTACCGATATTCAGACCGAATCACATAAATTTATGGTGTCCTTATTATTTCTCGTTTATTTCTCTAGTATTTTTGTATTGACGTAAATTGCAAGATCCTATTGTTTCCGCGTATTATTATATTTACAACAATTGGTATCAAAGCTTGGGATCGGATTTCTTGATTATGATTTGGGGCTTTTGCTTGTCTGATTATTATCTAGAAATTATGTTATTGCAATTATGTTTGAGGTGAAATGCGAAATTGAGAAGTTTAACGGGAGGAATAACTTTGGGTTGTGGAGCATCAAGATGCATGTGTTGTTGACACCCCCAAGGTTTGGCCAGAGCTTTAGATGGTGAAGATGAGTTGTCAGTTATAATGAAAGCTTCTGAAAGGGCAGAGCTAATGGAAAAAGCAAAAAGCACAATCATGTTGAATTTATTGGATGAGGTATTAATAGAGGTAGCTGAGGAGAAAGATGCTGCAGATTTATGGGTAAAACTTCATGCACTCTATGTAACAAAAAGTTTGAATAATCACTTATACATATTGAAGATGATGTTTCAATTTAGATATACTTAAGGTACGTCTATTAGAACCCACCTGAATGAATTTAATAAACACATGATGGATTTGAAGAACGTCGGTATGATACTTGATGATGAAGAGTGAGGCATGATGTTGTTAGCTTCTTTACCAAAATCGTGGGAACACTTTATTGATTCACTGTTGTAAGGGCGTACTACGATTACCTCGAAAGAGGTAAAGTTTGCTATGTTCTCTAAGGAGTGGCAAAGAAAGTTGCGTGATGATAATTTTGCACATGGAGTAGTGCATGCAGTAACGATTCGAGATAGAGATCAACATCAAGGGTCTAGCAACAGTAGAGGCAAAATTAGATCGAAGTCACGCAATCGAAAGTCCAAAGGACGCGCGAAATGCTTTGAGTGTAACAAGGAAGGGCACATTAGGAGAGATTGTCTGAAGCAGAGAAATTGAGGTGATAGGTAGAATGCCATAAGCAATGTGGCAAACGTAGCCGAAGGGAGCACTAGTGATGGAGAAGCGATTTTATGTGTGACTACTACTTCGTTAGAAGACGAATGGATGCTAGATACGGGGTGTTCTTATCATATGACGCATCACAAGAACTGGTTTACTACTTACCAGATTACAGATGGTGGTAACATTCTTTTGGGGAATAATGTAATCTGCAAGGCTGTGGGGATAATAACAATTGGAATTCGGATGCATGATGGGGTGGTGCACATATTGACAAACGTAAGGCATGTACCGAAGCTCAAGAAGGAACCTTATTTCTCTGGGGACACTCGATAATATCAGGTGTAAGTACACCACTGAAGGTAGAGTACTGAAGATCTCTTGTGGTTCCATGACAGTGATGAAGGGGAAGAATGAATTCTCTCTATCATATACTATTAGAGACTGTGACCGGAACTGCTACAATTTCATTAGGTGAGTCAGACTCTGACTTAACTCAACTATGGCATATGCGTTTAGGGTACATAAGTGAGGCGGGTATGACAATACTGAGTGAAAGGGGGTTACTAAAGGGTCAGAAGACAGAAAAGCTGGACTTATGTGAGCATTGTATCTTTAGGAAACAACACTAAATTAAGTTTACTACAGCTATTCATTCAACCAAGCGACTGATTGAGTATATTCATTCAGACATCTAGGGTCCATTTTATGTTCCTTCAAAAGGAGATGCCCTATATATGCCAACATTTATCGATGATTATTCGAGGAAGGTATGGGTATACTTTTTGAAGCACAAATATGATGTGTTCATTCGGTTCAAGAAATTTAAGACATTAATTGAGAAGCAGTCATATAAAAAGATCAAGTACTTGAGAACCGATAATGGCATGGAGTTTTGTGGTAAAGATTTTGCCAAGTTTTGCGAGAAAGAAGGGATTGTGAGACACCGCACAATACTTGGGATACCATAGCAGAATGGTGTAGTAGAACGGAAGAACATAACTTTACTTGAGCGAGCTCGATGCATGCTTTCGCATGCAGGACTTGGTAAGGAATTTTGGGCCAATGTTATCTAGTAAATCGATCTCTATCATCTGCTATTGAGTGGAAGACTCACAAGGAAGTATGGTCGAGGAAACCTATTGATTATTTTGAATTACAAATATTCAAATGTCCTGCATATGCTCATGCGAGTGATTGTAAGCTTGAGCTGAGGGCGAAGAAGTGCATATTTTTGGGTTATGCACATGGGGTTAAAGGCTACCGACTATGGTGCACTAATCCCAGATCACCCGATTTTCTAATCATCGGAGACGTGATCTTCGATGAGACTGCAATGCTTCAATAGAGGAATTCTGTAACACAACCAACATAGTAGATAGATCATGGTGTCATTAGTGAGGTGGAGCATCAGGTGGAGACTTTAGAGACCTTGGAGGTAACAGAAGCTGAGATTGCAGAGAGGCCGTAGTTCCTGAAGTCAGTGATAGTGAATAATCAGTACAATCTTAGCACAATATAGCCGCAGATAGACATATAAGGCAATTTAAACCATCAATACGTTATGGATATATAGATATTACTTATGCATTAACTATAGGTGATGAGGTGGAGACAGATGAGCCTTTGTCTTATTCTGAAGTGATGGCTAGTAGTGAGTCGTCACTGTAGCTCGAGACTATGAGCGAAGAGATAGAATCACTCCATTGGAATTAAACATGGGAGCTGGTCAAAGTACCCAAGGGCCAAAAGATTGTTGAGAGTAAATGGGTTTTTAAATGGAAAGAGGGCATTCTTGGTGTTGGGATAGCGAGGTATAAGACAAGACTTGTGGCGAAGAGATATACATAATGGAAGGGCATTGACTACAATGAGGTGTTCTCTCCTGTGGTAAGACATACTTCTATTCATGGTTTATTTGCCTTAGTTGCTTCACAAAATCTTGAGCTAGAGCAGCTAGATGTGAAAACGACATTTCTTCATGGTGAGTTGGAAGAACGAATTTATATGAGGTAGCTAGAAGGATTTGCTATTCCGAGTAAGGAAGATCACGTTTACTTGTTAAAGAAATCTTTGTATGGGCTAAAGTAGTCTCATAAACAGTGATATAAGTGTTTTGATGCTTTCATGGCTAGTCAGGACTACTCAAAAAGTCATATGGATAGCTGTGTTTATTTTAGGAGATTAGAGAATGGTTCTTTGATTTACTTTTATATGTTGATGACATGTTGATAGCAGCTAAGAATATGTCTGATATTGATGTGCTAAAAAGGTAGTTGAGTGCTGAATTTTAGATGAAAGATTTAGGTGTTGCAAAGAAAATTTTGGGTATGGAGATTTTGCGTAACAGAGCTGCATGAGTTTTACGTTTATCTTAAAAGAAATATATTGAGAAGATTGTGGCATGTTTTAACATGCAATGGGAAAAATCTGTAAGTGCACATTTAGCAAATCATTTTAAAATTTCAGATAAATTATCACAGCAGACTGAGGAGGAGGAGAAGCATATGTCCCGTGTTCCTTATTCTAGTGCCATGGGTAGTATTATGCATACTATGATATGCACTAGGTTTGATATTTTACAAGCTGTAAGCGTAGTTAGTCGCTACATGAAGCATCCTGGTAAAGCTCATTGGGAAGTTGTAAAGTGGATCCTCATATTGAAAGGAACGGCAAATGTGGGTATAGTATACCAGATGGACAGTAATGGTAGTGAGACCACTGGTTATGTGGATTTGGATTACGCAGGTAACTTGGGTGATTGCAAGTCTTTAGCAGGGTATGTGTTTACACTAGTAGATGGTGTAGTGAGTTGGAAAGCATCTTTACAGAATCATATTGTCTTGTCTTCAACTGAGGCAAAGTATATGGTGCTAACCTTTATAGTGAAGGAGGCGATATGGTTACAAAGTTTGCTCTTGGACTTTGGGCTTAATAAAAAAAAGCGTTGATATACATTGTGATAACTAAGGTGCGATATATTTGGCAAATAATCTAGTTTATCATGAGCGAACAAAACATATTGATATCAGGTACCACTTCATTCAAGATGTCTTAGCAAATGGTAATATTATCGTGAAAAAGATTGCTACAGCAGAGAACCCGACAGATATGATGATTAAGCCTGTTCCTTTGGCGAAGCTCAAGCTATACTTGAGCACAATTGGTGTATGTGGAGAGTGAGCGCCCGTTGGGGTGTTGGGAGAGCAGCATGGATGACGAGCATTTTAACTTGGCTTCAAACATTGAACCAATGTGGAGAATTGTTAAATTATGACTCGAGTTTGAATTTTCATGAACTCAATCTGTAGAAAGATTTTGATTTGTTCAAAATATTTCCTATCCTAATCAAATTTGGTTTTTTTGTCCTTTATAAGATTACAAGTTTGACTAGGATTACTTTTATACAAAAGAATAAAAACAAGGGTTTCCTCTTTTATCTATAAAAGAAACCTAGTAGTGCTTGGTTTACATATATAAAAAGCAAATGTTTCTTCAGCATATAGAAGAGAGAGCACCGCACAATAATAGAAACCAAGCCAAGAAGTTGCAATTACCGTACAAAGCATACAAGAAAGAACAGATTATTGTTTTTCATATGTACGTGATCAAATTGTTGGGGCTTAAATATTCGGTGATTTTGTACTGTGAAACACTTTGGATTTGGGTTTAAATTTATGTGTAGAAAACACTCAAGCGTGTGAGCAATTGTAATTCCGATTCTCCGATTATATTGGATTATTTGCTGCTGGCTCTCCCTGTGAATGTGGGTACCGATATTCGGACCAAATCACGTAAATTTCTGATGTCCTTATTATTTCTCGTTTTTTTTTTCCTGTAGTATCTTTGTGTTGACGTAAATTGTATAATCTTGTCATTTCCACGTATTATTATCTTTACAACAGTCATTGTCTCCATTTTACTTTGGTAAAAAATTGGCGAGGGAATTTGGTCGTGAGGGACAAGCATACAGAGAGGGTTATTCTCTCTGGAAGATCATGGGAAAGGTCGGTCAACTACAATGAATTAAAGGAAAATATGAATACAAAGAAAGAGGGCAAGAGATTTAAGGCACTAATGGGAGTGAAGAAAATTAGTGAGACAATTCATGCCGCTTTAGTCGGTTTGGTCCAATCAATCTAGTTCTCTCTTGGAAATGAAAATCGGACTGGCAATCCCAAGAATCAGACCCAGTTGGCTAGTTCGGTTTGGTCTAGTCCAATCCGGGTCATTCTTCGATATGTCTTGCTCACCCCTAAAACACACGCGGGATTTAATTCTTAGTCCGGTTTTCGATCTATTTCGCTTAGAATGAAAAGCCTAACTCAAGAGAGAGCTTAGGGAATAGGGAGTACACAAATAAACACTTCGTATATCTTTTATTATAATTTTAGCAACTATATGTTAGGAACATGAATATTTGAAGAGAAAAAATAGAGAAGAAAATGATTGAATTTTTTACATGGAAAACCGTTTCCAAAATTAGAGAGGGAAAAGCCCCAATAACTTACTAGGCAATTTCTCCACTATTAGTATCAGTATCAGTGTTACAGGCTATATATAATAGAAGTATAGGGCATACATAGTTGTTGTGAAGATTATATATATGTATTAACAGTAGATGTGTCAAAATGGGTCATAAACCTATATTATCACTCACTTTTAGTTAAATGGGTGAAATATGGGTCAAGTGAAAATTAACTATGGGTCAAATATGGATCAAGTGAAAGTTAAATATGAGTCAAATATGAGTTGAGTGAGTTATTAGGTAGATCAATTATTTCTCTCCTTCCATCCCTCTCCTCTATGCGTTCTTGACCTCTGTTGTCGATCTCGCCATCACGCAGGATAAAAAATTAAAAAAATTTATTTTTAAAAAATTTATTTTCCAAAAAGTATTTTAATTTAGAAGTATCCACATTTTTTTTATTTACTAATTTTTTATTATTTAATTTACTTTATAAATTTGATGTGAAATTTTTATTCAAATAATTTATATGTGAAAAGTTTAAAGTTAACTAAATAAGTTGAAGTAAATTTTCTTAAATTAAGTTAAATATTAATATGTGTTGATAATATGGGTTAGACAATGGGTCGGGTTGGATATGGGTCATCAAATTTACATTACATGAAAATGGGTCAAAATGGGTTAAATGAGTCGATGTAAGTCGGATCATTTTCGACCCGACTTAAACCCAACCCGACCCACCCATTTGACACCCCTAATTAACAGCAATAAAAGCTCCAATTCTTTGCTTTAACATGAAAATTAAAGGTATACTATTAACAGTAAAAGTTCTGTGTTTGAATATTATTTTCCTCTATCATGCTCCACAACTCCATCACCATATGTGTGCAATGAGTTTTGTCTCAAATCATTGTGAGACGCAACAGTTGATCATAGTCGAGCATCTTGTCCGTCTCTCTCCTCGTGGAGTAGACATATCAGGTCAAGTCACACGAATCATATGTATCAGTTCGTTTCTGCGCGTACCTCCTGCTCGGTTGTGTGCGTGTCTCCAAGCTTCCCCGTCTTTCGTTATATTCTGGGAAGAACATGAAAATTTGGTAGATAGATTAGACAGAATTAGCATCGGACGGCAGATGCGATCCAAAGCTCTAGCGTCCAGTGCTAGAACTTCGGAAGTAGATCATGATGCAAATTGATTATGAAACCTTGTCCCAATGTTTTAAAACACTGCGCATGTACAATGTATCGGCATGTGTACGCCATCGCATTGGCAATGACTCCGGCCAGGAGTGACGGATACGATGCTCCGGAAGCTTAGATCAATAAAGAAGGGCCCTGATGACACATCATCGACCTAGGGAGTCCTTGAAAAAAGAATGTATTGTAGTGGTTAACTACCTTTTACGTATTCTCTTCTTGCCGTCCTAGCCGGCCGCCTCTGTGTCTCTACTAGTATGAAATGCATCATTTCTAGGCAAACCAGTTGTGGATCTGGGGCGGGGGCAAATCCACGATAGGTTGAGTTTAAGCTGACTCTATAAAGGAGTGGACGGTTCGATCTCAAGTATCGGCCTATGACACGCAGGCAGACACTCTAGCTAGCCAAAACATCGAAGGTCAGCGCTCGGGAAAGTTTGCTGCTTTCTGAAACTTTTAAGCTTCTCGCTTCTCCGATCCATGGAGGCCAACAGAGGCACGGTGTGCGTGACGGGTGGTACTGGCTTCATAGCTTCATGGCTTGTCATGAGGCTCCTTGAACG
Organism: Corymbia citriodora subsp. variegata; assembly: GCA_014858505.1. NCBI lineage: Eukaryota > Viridiplantae > Streptophyta > Magnoliopsida > Myrtales > Myrtaceae > Corymbia > Corymbia citriodora. The sequence goes on along the minus strand of MU090613.1, from coordinate 8,889 downwards.
CGGTTACTCAGCCCAGACCACCGTTAGACCCGACCCGGGTGAGCCTCTCTCTCTTTTTTCCTGCTTGAACACGGTACCATCAGTGTGCTTCGAATGGTCTGTACATGAGGAGAAACAAGTGTAGAAGAAGTGGGGTGTTTACGAAAGCAGAAATTGTATATTTTTGTAATGCGATTGACGGATTTGTTCTGATCAGATGGCAACAGAGACATTAGCTTCTTGACAAATCTACCAGGAGCATCAGAAAGGCTCCGAATCCTCACTGCCAACCTTGGCGACCCCGAGAGTTTCAGCCCAGCCATCGAAGGCTGCGTGGGAGTGTTCCACGTCGCCACCCCGGTGGACCTAGAGGACAAGGAGCCCGAGCCGGTCATCACCAGAAGATCCATCGATGGAGCCTTAGGCATCCTGAGGGCCTGCCTGAACTCCAAGACCGTGAAACGGGTCGTGTACACTTTAGTGTGTCCGCGGTTCAATACAACAACGACTCTGGTGACAATACGCTGGATGAGGACTCCTGGAGCGATGTCAAGTCCCTCGGAGAACTAACAATGTTCAGAGGGTACGCGATCTCGAAGACGATGACGGAGAAGGTGGCCCTCGAGTTTGGAGAGAGGCATGGGCTGGAAGTGGTGACGGTGACTCCCACATGCGTCCACGGACCCTTCATTTGTCCCAAATTCGCCCGATCTGTACAGATGGCGCTGGCTTTGGTATTAGGTATGTGATGCACAAAACATATCACATGATATCCTTAAGCTAAGTCTATTTGGACCGTTGATGAATTGGGATCCACAGTAGAATTATTTCTCTGTTCAATATCAAATATAAGCCAAAGGAAGACAAGACTACGATCTGTCCATGCATAGTTCATGTTCATTTCAATGATCCACCCTTTCTAAAATCTTAATTTGGCTGCGTGATAAAATCCCGTTCCAAATTATCAGGGAATGAGAACGATTACTCTGCTCTCCTCAAGATATCTCTCGTGCATGTGGACGATGTGGTGAGAGCACACATCTTCCTCTTCGAGCACCCTGACGCCAAGGGGCGGTACATATGTTCCTTGGCCACGATGACCATCGAGGAGATGTCCAAGTTTCTCTCCAAAAGATACCCAGAGTTTCAGATACCCTCGCCGGAGTAAGTCCTGTTGTATCCCGTTTCATGATCTAACAGATCTACTATTGCTGTTCGTGAACTGAGAGCAAAGTTTGTCCAATCCTTGCAGGTCCTTGAAGGAAGTGAAAGGCTCCGGATGGGCCAACTTTTCGTCGAGGAAGCTGTTGGACGCTGGTTTCGAGTATAAGTATGGGATTGAGGATATGTTCGACGGAGCCATCCAGTGCTGCGAAGAAAAGGGTTATCTCTAGATCAATTGCCATTCCATGCAAATAACAGGATTCGGTTTGCTGGCCGAATGTAGTACTGTTCGAAGTATTGAAATTGGCATCCCGCCATGCAATTGTGTGACCTATTTCTGCTCTGATCTCACCTGGGATCATTTTCATATAGTCCTCTAATAAAAAAGCAGACAAAAATAGACAAACATGTTGAGAAAACGCATGCCGTGTATCTACCATGGCTCATGAAAACTGATCTTTCGGATGGCTATGTGCGAGATACTAAACCGCATGAATAATCTTGATATTGTATGCTTCTGTTCTGTTGTATTTGATGTTGCAGTACTTGGAGAATGTTGCACTTATTGCGTTGATCACCGTACATGCATGCTTTGTTCTTCGTCAATAGTGTTGATACTAACGCGCTATCGATGTTGCCATGTACTCAAGATTAAAATACAAATGAATCATTTTCAATACTAGATCATGAATAATATCCAGAAATAATTTGCCGGATCATTCAAATTTTATTTAGTTCATGCACAGTAAGAGTATGCATACATTATCATCGGCATAAGTATAGCCCAAGTGCCAAAACTTAGCACAATGGGACACTTAAGTACCAAAAGTTACAAATGTACACTTAAATGTCACTTTTTTGAAAATTAGATCACTTAAGTGCTAACTCCGACAACGGTTATTGGAAATTCGACGTGACTTATTTTAATAATATAAATTGCTTACGTGGCTTGCTGGAAACTGAGTCGGTGAAAACTTAGCCAAAATGACGTCGTTTTGCGCTGACATGGTATTTTAAAAATATAATAATATAATAATAATAAATAATTAAAATATATATTATATAAAATTGATTGATTTAACCAAAAAAAAAAAGGAGGAAGGGGAAGATCCGGCGAGGGCTGCCAAACCCTCCCCTTCCCTTCCTTTTTTTTTTTTTTTATAAATAAAATCGATTTTTAATTTTTTTTTTCTAATTTGACTTGCACAATTTTTTTTCTTAAAATTGCAACATGGATTTTTTATTTTGAAAAAAATCTCCGTCAGCAAATAAAATCACCGGAAAATGGACACGGGGCAATTTGGCTGGATTTTTTTTGCTGTTGGTACTTAACTGATCATCTTTGCTCCAATTTTGGCACTTACATGTATCTTTTACAACTTTTGGCATAAGTGTCCCCCATGCTAAGTTTTGATATCCAAGGGTTCGTATGTCCATTATCATCCATTTTGAACAGTTCCTAACTGGTTTAGTTGTAAGAGAGGTAATTTTGCTCTTCTTCATTTTATTGGTTTCCACATAGGTTACCACCAATCTATCCCAAATCTCCTTCACTACCCGTTTTGCACGTTGTACTCTGTCAACTTCTTCGGTCTGCGGTGGGGCCGTGTCTTTGTAGTTAGGGTAGTTTCTTCTCATCAATATGATGTTTTCCTTTCTAGGTGCAATGTTTTTTCCAGCTTCAATCGCTTTCTGTGCTTCATATTCCGTAGATTTGATGAACATCTCTCTTCTGCATCTCCTATAAATAGATTCAGAGCCATCAAAAAGTGGAGGTTGAACGATAAACTAACCACCAAACATAGTTGTCAAATGATCTTTAACTTGAACAATATTGCGCTTTTCATGTGAACAGTAAAGAGCAATCCATTTCTCGGTTGGTGTCATGATCTAATTGCTTGTGAAGTAGAAATATTTTTATCTAAGGATTAGGATTTCAACTGTTCAAAAATACCTAAATTTTAGCGATTTATTTAATTATTTATTAATCACATTGAAGAATTATGGATTAATTTCTAATCCCTTAAAAAAATGTCATTAAAATTGCATCGCATATAGACCTTAGGAGCATTTGCATCAATAGTTTTAAAATTTATCAACAAAATTTTACAAAAAAATTAAAAATTAAAAATTTCGAAATAAAAAAAAAAAAGAGAGGAGGGGCAGTCGGGCCGAGTTCGGACCAGCCTTGGGCTGCCCCTTCCTCTTTTTCCTTCTCTTTTTGGCGCCTGGGCCGGCCCTTCTCCCTTTGTTTCAGTCCGGCCCATGAACGACTCTTCTTCCCCCTCACGCCGGTCACACCCCTGCAAAAAAAAAGGGACAGCACAACGACAAAGAGGGGGCAGAGCAGCAGGCCACGGCGCGATCTCAGGGTCGGAGATCAAGTTAGCTGTGGCAATCTGGCATGGCAGAGGCTATGCATGCCTGCTGCTGTTCATAAAAAGAGCAGAGAGAGATCAAAAAAAAGTTCACGGAGGGAGAGGACTGAGTGGGAGAGGAAACAGAAGGAGAACGAGAGAGAAGGATTGAGAGAGGGAGGAAGAGAGTTGGAGGGTGAAAGATAAGGCGAGCCCGAGAGAGAAGGCGAGCTCGAGAGAGAGTGGTTAACCGTCGCCAGAGGCCCGTCCATCTGCAACCGTCCGATGCGGCCCTCCCCCCCCCGCGAACGAGGTAGGTCCCCTAAACTCAAGCGCCCTATTTTTTGGAAAATGCCGGGCTGAAGCTCTCGGCCTACCAATTCGCGCAATCTCCGGCCCTCGTCGCCCTTGCATTTCATTCCCATATTCCTTGTACGTCGTGTTCGAGACCCCCAAGGCACGTTCGAGACTCGGTTGAGCCGGAAACCTTTGGATTCGGTAGCACACCCCAACTGTTCGACAAAATGTCCCAAAGAGATCCGAAAAGTCAGTCCGTGTTTTAGCTTAGAATCGATCCGTGCTTGTATCCGTAGCTGTTGAATCATGTTTTTTGTTTGCGTGGTCACTGTGTTTTGGTGTGATCTTCGCGAAATAATCGTACGTCGTCCGGAGAGTGAGGGTTTTCTTTGTTCCGGTGAACGGATTAGTGGTCGTCGGAAAAGGTGGCCGCCAGCGGTTGCAGCTGGTCGAGCAGTATGACCAACGGGCGATGGTGGTCCAAGCATCGATGAACTTTCGTCGGAGACGACGTTTGTTGGCTTTGGTTCGGTGGAGGAAATAGTCGGACAGAAGAAGCTGCATGAAGACGTCGGGCGTGCACGAAGAAACATGAAAAGCAGACCAAGAGAAAAAAAACAAGATTAAAAGGAAATCTGCAGGCAGAAAAGGACAAAAAGAAAGAGTAATAAAGAGAAATTAACAAAAAAAAAAACAAATGGAATAAAAATGGAATAGGGGCTGGGCTGAGAATGTGTCGAGCGGGCCTACACTAGGCATGGGCCGAATTAGGTTGGGCTGAGAATGGCAGCAGGTCAGAAAAATCAGAGGAAGAAGGAAGACGGGACGAGCTCCGACAAGCTCGCGGGTGGCAGACAGCGACCCGCCGGCTGTCCGGTGGCTGGCGGACGGTACGGCTGTCAGCCGGACGGAGCTGCAGGGGCTGTGGTGGCCGTCGACAAGCGAACAGCAGAGCAGAAAGCAGCAGCAGTTGGGAGGGAGGGAGACGAAGAAGAAGCTGAGGAGAGACAGGGAGGAAGAGAGATTGTGGAGAGGGGACAGAAACATGGGGCCGCAAAGGGGAGACAGGAAAAGTCAAAATGAAAGAAACAGAAATATGGGATGGGGACAAGTGAGGTGTACTGCAGAGGATAGGGGAAAAAGCAAGAAAAGAAAGAGGGAGAAGACGGAAGTGGGCCGCACGCAAACAAAAGAAAAGGGTAGAGAGAAAGAAGAGAGGGGGAGCACGTGGAGAAAAAAGGAAGAGAAAATAAGGTGGCAAAGTTCTAATTCAATGGTGCGTTTATTTCAATAAAAATAATTTTTTGAAAAGTGTTTTTTAGATTTTTCGTTATTTATTTTTTTTAAATAATTTGATTAATAGAAAATATTTTCCAATCAACATAAATATTATGTATTATTTTAGAAAAATGAATTTTTGTGCATGATAAAGAGAAAACACTTTTTCTTTTTATGAGATCTTTAGATCCTTCCTTTTTTATTAGTTTAAATGTTATTCAATCATTTTCCAAATGTAATCCAAACACCTAAAAACATTTTAATCATGTATTATCAAATACAAGAAAACTAAATCATTTTTCTTGGAAAACATTTTCCAAAAATGGTATGATTTTTACAAAACAAATGCATCCTAAATTTTCAACTTGATAATTTTTTTTTGATGATTCTGAATGAGCTGAAAATTTCGAAAATTAATGAGGTTAAAATCTAATAATTTTGTCCTGATATCCCGAAAAGTTCAATAACCGAATTTGAATTAAATCATAGCCAAATCGATCAATTACAACTTTAGTACGTCTCAAACTAACAAGTGATTTATAAAAATCACGTGCGTTCAACCCGCGATTAAAATAATATTAATCCACATTTGCATGAACTCGAGCCAGGGATGACTTCGGTTGTCATGTAATTGCAAGTGATCAATTGCTTATTCGAAAGTATACAATAGTTAGGAATCCATTAAGGTCGTTCGTAGTCCATTTAATGGTAATACAAAATCACCTATGATCTGATTATATTTTTTTTGAGAATCAACCTAGAACCGCTTATTGATCAGCTTGTATTACCATAGGATCGTCCCTTATCAATTCTTATAGTCAAATCGTCAATCCCTGGTCAAGTTCTCTAGTCATACGCGCACTTGAATCCTCGGTAGCATTTCCCCTTCAGTTAGTGTCTCATGACTGATCAATTCAAAACAAGACTCCACTAATAGTGTATTGACGAAATATTCATTCATATTAATTTGAATTGGGTCAAAAATTCGGGACGTCACACTTGGTCATCAAAACTTGCATTCTTATGTTGATGGTGGATAGAGTAAAGGTTCATTTTGAAAGCTTTTGCTCATGAACTGATCAAGAGGGCTTTTGTTAAGAAAAAGAATGTCACAGGACGCCTGGCTTTTCATCAAAGAAGCTCTTGGACATCCGTTTCGAGTTCAAGCATGAACACAAGGACAGGGTCGATGGAGCAATTTGGAGCTGCAACGAAAATGGGTACATCTGAAGGTGCCAACTTGTTTGGATCAGCTTTTTTTAGAAGTTATATAGGTAAGTCAGTGGAAGCGGAAGTAATGCTTATCTCAATCAGAACAAACACCAAGAGAGACCTCAGGAACCGTCAAAGAGCGAGGTTGTGCGAAGTAGCACTTTGCATTTTTTATTATAATTTTTCAGATTATCCGGACATCGTTAGGGTCTGAAAAACACCTGAGAGTAATGTGTTTCAACTGAATGTAATCTTTGCTCATAGTCGAACATCTCGTCTGTCTCTCCCCCGTAGAATAGGCATACCCGATCGAACCACAAATCCTATACGTGAGGCTCCTTTTCCCCATTTGTTTCTCACTCGTTTATTTGCGTCTGTCCAAGCTTCCGCAGTCTTGTGCAACATTTTTGGAAAGAAAATGACCGTTTGGTAGATAAGCCGGATAAGTAATGGTATGGCAGATGCAATTTGAAGTCTAGTGCTAGAAGTTATCACGTAAATCGTTATAAAAAAGTGAGGATGCAGATTGACGTGGGTGCAAAAAGTCAGAATACGCCATGGATTATAAAAATCATCTCCCAATACTTTAAGATCGCACACGACGTACACGATGTATCAGCACGTGGACGCCATTGTATTGGCAATGGGTAAAAGCAAGGAGATTGAGTCGATAGAAGTTGACCCTCGATGCACAATCCATTTATCTATTCCGTTCTTGCTTCCTTGGCTGTCGACTACAACTATTATATCCATACAGGCTCCACAGCCACCTCTCTCTAATGGTATACAGAAGCATCATTTGTCACACCCTCATAATATATATCATTCTATCATTTTCAAGATATGATTTAGAAAAAACCGAAGAAGGGATAGCATCACTCACCTGGATATACCCAAAATCAAATAACAAGGCTTACTTGAATCAACGAATTCGCATTTCTATCATATAAGCAAGAAATAGCATCTAAATCAAGTAAAACACTATCTCAATTACGGCTTGCCTAAACTAAACTTAAATGTAACAAAGCGACTTTTACGCGACAACAAATCGTTCACCCGATGCAATTATGTGAACTCAAACTCAAGGTGAAACTCACCCACAAAACCCTAAAATCTCACTTCGACAAAACCATTTGTTAAAACGACTCCCATCAAAACCCATGGCTCTATCTCACCATAATCCTCTATTTTCATGAAAACCTGAAGCTTCACAATAAAAAATTTCAACAATTTGATTCTCTCAAAATTTCGAATTTGAGCTCTAAACCCGAAAAGTACTTCTATTGGACGAACGAGAGGTGCGGATACTTATAAGGCATTGCAATTAGACTTGGTGGGATTCCCGCGGCGTGTACCCATGAAAACCCTTTCCTTTCTTCCTTTTTTTTTTTTTTTCTTTTTCTCCTCTTCTCCTCCATTCTTCTCCTCTTTCTAGCGTGCGCTTCCTCTGTCCCGAGAGTCCACTTTTTCCATTTATAGCTAAGGTTCTCTTTTCCCTTCTTTAGTTGCCTTTTCAGCCCCTTTTTCCTTTTTATTTTCTTTTTTCTTGTGTGGACCGACCACTTCTCTTTTACCTGGTCCGAAAATTCTCAAGTATTGCATCATTTGCATCACAAACCAGTTGTGCAGAGAGGGAGAGAGAGAGAGAGATTGATGGAGAGCGATAAAGGCGCGGTGTGCGTCACCGGTGGTGATGGCTTCATAGCTTCATGGATGATCATGAGGCTCCTTGAACATGGGTACTCCGTCCGGACCACTGTCATACCCGAATTGGGTAAGCCTTTATTTTTCTTTTTTTCAACTTGCCTGAACATGGAGATTCATTCTTGCCGCAAGTTCTGATCAAGTGAAGTCTTAGACTGATGTTTTGTGCTGTGCAATGCATGTTGAAGACAGTCCAGCATGCTCTGATCTGTTTGTCAAGCGCATTTGTTGGCAATACTAGGTTTAGCATTTGACTGTGCAAGCGTTTCGAATGGTCTGAGTGCGGGAGAGATAAATGCAGAAAGTTGGGGGGTTAACCAATGCAGAAATTTTTATACATTTTGTCCGATTCGGGCGTCTGAGGATCAAATCTGATTTGAGCTATCATTAGAAGGAACCCCTTTTGGCTGCCTTTTCAAGCATGAGATGGCATAAGATGAACTGAATAATGGCAATAGACTCAGTTAATAATTGATCTGATTTCTCTTCATGATTTATGTTCACAGTTACCATATGCCAAGGTGGCTAAAATAGAATCTCTTGCTCTTGTTCTGTATTTTAACTTAACTGGCTATCACTTGGAACAGCTTTTCTTGCAGTCCATATTGCTAAGGCATGTGGTGTAATTCAGAGTACCTCTTGAATGAGACATGCTGCACTGGTTGATTTTCACTGGACTGGTTTCTCCCTATAACCTGACACATCGATGTCCAATTAAATGTTTGAGCTTTTATATACAACACAATTGACGGATTTGTTCTGATCAGAAGGCAGCAGAGACATCAACTTCTTGACAAATCTACCGGGAGCATCAGAAAGGCTCCGGATCTTCTCTGCTGACCTTGGTGACCCCCAAAGTTTCGGACCAGCCATAGAAGGTTGTGTCGGAGTCTTCCAT
>MU090612.1:0-13677 GCA_014858505.1 Corymbia citriodora subsp. variegata | reverse complement strand
CATCTTCATAACGCGGTGCTGGTGCTCTGCTTCTTCATCTATATACGGGAAGTGAACGGTGACAGCAAGAAACCATGCCGTCGATGTGATGAAGACGTACTTGAGCATGTCGAACTCCTCTGCTATCGCTAAAGCTTCAGTTCCGAACATGTCGACTATTAGAGTTGTAGGGTGATACTTCATGGCAGAGATGGCAGCGCGAAGCAATGGCAGAGCCTCACGCATCATGATCACCAGTTGGGTCACGACCGAGGCAGTCGAGTCGACGTGGGTGGAAATGTCGACTGGGGGAAGCAACACGAGGTTCAGCGGATTCGGGGTCCGCGGCGGCTTAAAGAGCGGAGATTCTGTTATGGAGGCATCGGCGGCGACCACGAAGACGGTCACGTCGAAGCCATGGTGGGTGGCGAGGCGTTTCCCGAGCTCCACCGCCGGGATGAAGTGGCCCATGCCGGGGCTGGCGAGGAGGACTGCATGAGGGTTTGTGTTTTGCATGGCTGAAGACTTTGACAGAAAAAACCTAAGCAGCACTTGCTATGAGACTCGTTGTGATGAGTTTGCACGAGTCCGACTGACTGATACTTATAGGCAGAATTAGGCTTCTTTTTCAGATTTTCTTTCATGACTTTTTTGTATAGTAATCGAGACGCCCGTTCATTTTCACATGGACACCTTTTTTAGCGTTTTCTACGGCCAAATTCCACGACATGGTCGACTCCACGCTAGCCTTTCGAAGTCCTTGCGATTATTTTTTCTGTCGCTTTATTATGAATCACGCACAAGCCACTTTTGAAGCAGCATTCACGGGGATCCGAGGCCTCGATAAACTGCGAAAAAGAAGGAGATGATTAAGCTGCCAACCTTAACCGGCTACAGAATATACACGCCCCTGTGATTCTCGTGGGTTAGTGACGAGGGACGAGAGCTTGACCAGGGGAAAATTGCCGGACAAAGAACAGATGTAAAGCACCCTGATGACGACGAAGATGATGATTAAGAGGCGAAGCACCATGACGACGACGACGACGATAGGAAAGACGAGGCCTCCTCGAATTTTCTTGGTGAACTTTTGTTGGGCCGACATGTTTGACCCCGACGACCACGGCACGAGACTCGTGGAGTCTGTGTCCAGGAAGTCTAGTCGGCTTTTACCATGATTAAATTAGTGAAAAGAGACGTGTCTTGTTCTTAATATAATAATTGGGTAAACTTTGATAGGTTTCAAGAGTGACACCATGGAATTTGTTATTCGGATGGTGCTATCAGCTAGTAGCTTACCGTTATCATATGTTCTTTGAACCCTTTTGTGAACGAGGTTTATGACCAACGTGTACGGCTGGAAAACGACACCGGTTGTCAGACAAGGGTGTGGGACGTTTAAGGATTCATGTATACGATAATGCATGGTAAAGCTTGAAACGCATGTGAGCTCTGACACAAGGTTTGTTGTATCGATGTAAAATGTGAGTTCATTCTATATATCGCTAGGTTTTTGGATTTCAGCTCCGCGACGTGGTACTACATCTTATCATTTCGCGTCTAGCACGCTCATAACCGGACTTCATTAGTACCCCTTTTCGAATCCTTACGGGGTTGATCATCTCGGAATCTCTGACCAGGAGCACTTCTTGGCTCGCCATTTCGAGATGAAACGGACTTGGACCCTTGTAACCCGAAAGACCAGTTGATGTGCCCAAAAGACCAGTTGGAGCATTCGATTTCAAAAAAGAAAAAGGCGCATAGAAAGTGGCCGAGCAAAGTCTTTGTTAAACCCATGAAGGGGTTCAACTTCGCTCTCTCTCTCTCTCTCTCTAGTATAGTCCAATCTAGTCTTACTTTCATCTCGGTCTTTGCCCACGAAACAAGGGTGGTGGGAGTCAGCATCAAAAGTGGAGCTCTAGTCCATCTCCAATGGATTTAATTCTTCTCGATGAGCCCATGACCACTCTCTCTATCTCTCTCCAGTACATTCCAATCTAGTCTTACTTCCATCTTGGTCTTTGCCCAAGAAACAAGGGTGGTGAAACTCAGAGCATCTAGAAGTGGAGTTCTAGTCCATCTCCAGTGGATTTGCTTCTTTTCCTTGAGTCCATGATCACTCTCTGTCTGTCTCTCTCTCTAGTGTAGTCCAATCTAGCCTCACTTCCATCTCGTTCTTTGCCCAAGAAACAAGGGTGTTGAAACTCTGAGCATCTAGAAGTGGAGTTCTGGTCCATCTCCAATGGATTTGATTCTTCTCGATGAGTCCATGACCAGACGCATAAATTCTAGTTTTTGTCAGTTTTATAACCTTTTGCTTCTCTACGAAAATCCGACGATGAGGTGGATAGGAATTCTCATTACTCATGTACCCTACTTTTATGTGACGCATGATTCTGAGAAAATAAGTGAATGACACGACCACCACAAAATTTGAGGCGATAATAGCCCGGGCCCACTTCTGGTCAAAGCTGGAACGCTGGCCTAACCTTTTTTCCAAACTTCGCCGTCGTAATATATGTATATACAAATCTTGGGGCTCGACCGGAGTTTTTTCCCCCTTATCGGTCGGGTTGGGAGTGTATAGGGCCTACAGGTTTCCTAGCCTCTGATCAAGTCTAACATGGTCGGGGCAACCATAAGTCTTGAGCAAATCCATGCTCGCTTATGTTGTTGTGTTGATAGATAAATATCGTGTAATCTCATTATGAATTTCAAAGTCTTGTGAGTACATGTGAGTTACAACCTGAGTGTCTATTATTTATGCTGGTGGTGCAGCTGGAAAATGTTGCAATTATTGATGTCAGTGTCAGGGTGGAAATATTGGGCCTTGAGTATATCTCTGATCCAGCATTGCTCGGATGTGAGTTGTTCCATCAGTAGATAAGTATTGTATAACGTTAAACTTGTACAACACGTTTTAAAGCTATGTTGGCATGGATGAACTGAACTAGAATAGATTGTAAGGTGCTGGCAATGCGTCCGAATGGAGCTGCTTTTGGCAAATATGAAAAAGGAAAGACATTGTCTTTTTCTTTGTCCTAGTCGACTCTTCGGCGATGAGAGACAGAACATGAAAAGGAAAAACCCCACTTGGATAGGGAAGCCCGAATCGTCATGCCCTAGCCAACCCAACATGTTGGATTTTGTCGAAAACAGAGGTTTTGGCGTACAGATCACGATGTTTCCCCGCAATCCTCCATTTTAGAAAATCAACTCCTCTATTTCGACTTATGTTGAATTTCTGTTCCATTCTCGTCCTTTTGTCGTTTACTATCAATTGAATTATATGTCAGATGACCATCTGCCAGTCATGAGTGAGAGTCTGAAAAGGTAAAAATTGCTCATGATGCCCAGGAAAATCCGCCACGCGTCTGACCTGAGCACAGCGACCTCCTTGGATTTACTCGTTGGAAGTTTCTGTTGCCCGTACAGCTTTACTCCGATGATCACGGCATGAGAATCTTGTTTGATTAAACTGAACATATGGTTTTCAATTGAGGTGTAAACAATTTAGTTTATTTTGATTTTTTGAAAAAATTGAATTGAATTGAACCAATAAGAAATGATACCAAACCGAATCAAAATCCTCTTGAACTGAATGTGAACCAAATCGAAAATGTGATTTGATTCAGTTCGGGATGGTTTTTTAATTTTTCAATTTTTGCTTTGTTTATTGGAACCTAAGTGAAAAATAGATGATAAAGAAGAGAGGTTGTTTAATTTTTATTGAGAATTCCGGTTTGGTTAACCACACCAAACTGAAAAAGTTAACGGTTATTTTTCGATTAACCGAACCGAATAAAAAATGCACAAAATTTCGATTCAGTTTGTGGTTCAGTTTTTTATACCCCTAGTTTTCAACGTCATTGACGAGTTGGGAAACTACACACACTACGCACTTGGAAATTTAGGTAGCTCCATAAATCACGTCGTGCAATATGCCTCCAACGGTACTCCTAGTCCGTTGTTACGGTCTTTGGATATTAAATGGTGCCTTTATCAAACTTTTAGATTAATATACAGTATTCTCGTACGAAGATTTGTTTCATTAGACAAGTAAATTAGGTTGATGTCCATTGGACTATAGTTAATATTTTTGCAATTGAAGTAATGGATTTTGATTCAACCGTACAATGAACTAAACTTTTACAGCTGTAATCTAACCATTATTAAGTGAAATGTGCATGCGGCACACTTGTGACTGATTTTCTATATACCACATTGCTTCCACATGACCATTGTGGTATATCAGAAAGTCCACATTGTTTTCTAATTCTTAGTTGGAGGTTTTTTTTATTAAAGGGTAACAAGTTATGAATATCACTCACATGCAAACTTAACTAACATTAAACGTATGCAATGTCTATATTTGTAAATCCCTGCTTGCCAATCTCTAGTTTGGCATTGCCTGCCTTCCCACCAGTATTTCTCGGTAGGTTAAAGTAAGAGGAAGAGTGCACCATTTTGGGATTTTTGCTCATGTTTACTCTGTTTTTGGAATGAACTATCAGGAATAAGTCTTTTCTATGGCGACTTGACGCCGTAGTAGGTTTAACGGGAAAACCCTATGTCTGGTTTGCAAACTTCATATTGATTTTAAGAAAGCTGGAGGAACATATGTAGGCCTTACTTTTATTTTATGGGTGTCTTTGTTTTTGTCCTAAATTGATAATCGTCTAAGTTCTAACTGCTATGGAAGCTAGTGTGCAAACAAGAGAGGTGTTATATTTTGATGGTTCGCCTTGTCTCTCCAATTTAATTTCCATACTTAGTATTAGGCAAAAAATAAGACTAAGTGTGAGGAGGAATGTTTGAATGTTTAAATAAACTTTCATCTAACAGTTTAGGTTTTTAGAATAGTCAGTAGTAATCTCAACAAAATCTCACATTTGTGATATCTATGTTGTGAGGGATGTGGATCAATTGGGCAAACGATCAGACGTGAACAGCAACGCTTACAAGCTGGTCTCTAGTTTGGCATTGCCTGCCTTCCCACTAGTATTTCTTGGTAGGTTAAAGAAAGAGGAAGAGTGCACCATTTTAGGATTTCTGCTCATGTTTGCATCTGTTTCTAGAATGTCGACTTTACGCCATGGTAGGAAAACGGGGAAACCACATGGCTGGTTTGCCAAATTTCATGTTGTTCTTGAGAAAGCTGGAAGAACATATGTAGACCTGACTTTTATTTTATTGGTGTCTTTGTTTTTGTCCCGAATTGATAATTGTCTAAGTTCTAACTAGTATGGAAGCATGCGTGCAAATAAGGGAGGTGATATATTTTGATGGTTTGCCCATGATGGGTAGGTTCAAGAGACATTGGTTTAGCCATATTAGAGTATGTTTAAGAGGTACCCCTTTGAGGAGGTGTGAATGGTTATTTCTTAGGGGAAGTTAAAATAAGTTTTTTGTACCACTATTGATAAGACAAAAAAATAATGTACATTTAAATTTTCATGGAAAATAACTTCTAAGAAAATGTTTTCTAAATTTTTCGGCGTTCGTTTCTTAGAATATGAATTGGTAGAGGAAAACATGTTCCATCAACGGAAAAAAGTAACCTAAAATAGAGGAAAATGTTTTCCGCTTTTCAAGATTAGGAAAACATTTTTTTCGCTCACTTTCTCTTATCCCATACTTATGTCAAACTTCCCACTTTTCTTTTATTTTTTTCCATTTTTATAAAAAATCAAATTTTTATATTCTAACCTTTTTTTTTTTTTACTTCCGTCTTGGCCGGTTGCCGACCACTACGATGGTTGTCGATTGACCATAAGCAAGCTCAAAGTTTGTCAATCTTCGATGATCTCACTGCTTGCCCAATTGGCCGCGAGCTAGGCGAGTAGTGAGCTAGGCCTTGAGCTTGCCATTTGCCTTGGTCGCTGAATAGGTGAGGGGCAAGCTCAAGGCCTTGGGCCTTGCTAGATTGGTGAGTGGCAAGCTCGAGCTTGTTGACGTTGGGTGAGCTCAAGCTCGCCTTGGGTCAGTCGCAGGCCGTCATTGTAGTCGACGATTGGCCCAAGAAGAAGATAAAAAGAAAGAAAATAAAAATAATCACAAATAATTAAAAATTCGATTTTCAATAAATAAAAAAATAAAAAATCAATTTTAAAAATGAAATAATAAAAAATTTACAGAAAAAGAGTGCATCATTTTCCCTACTGAGTAGAGAAAAATATTTTCAATATCATTTAAGATTTTAGCCAAATGCCCAAAAATAATAACATTTATATGGAAAATGACTTCCTAAAAAATATTTTCCAAAAACGCCACATTTTCCGCAAAATGAATGAAGCTTAAAAATAAAGTTTTCATGTTCATCAGAAAAACACACAACAAGGGTTCCATCATTAATTTAAGAAAATAGTTGGTATTAATATTGTGGAATGTGAATATCATCCTTGCGATTGTATTTGGATCACCGTGAAATTTTACATTTGTCAATTGCTTGCTAGCGACTCAATGTATATTTCCGAGTAATTCATTTATTGTGTATTAAGAGGTTAGTCGATTCATCACTGACTTTTGTCCAATAAGAGGAGATGCTTTGTTCAATAATAGCGGTCAAATTGGAAAGTCTCAAACGTAAAAGGGACTTTATGATGAGGATGTTTTCTGAAACAATTGAGGTGAAATTATACTGTTAGAATAACATTGAGTCACAAATTTTGGAAACAATGGACATTATTTTTGGTGGCCTAAAAGACCTTGTTATTGTTACAGTAGATTAAAAATAGTCATATAAATATTCATATCAACAACTCAAAACTTAGTAGGGTAATGTTAGGTGATGATTAATAATATTGCTTCATCCAAGATAAGAGGGGCTGTATAATCTTTATATTATCTAAGCGGGATAATACTAGACGGACCAAGGGATGTTGTCCTCTACACTTTAATTCGCTACTGTTTCGACGCATTGCATCGATTACATAAACGGTTTATAGTTTGCGAAACATTATTTTCTTCATATTATGTCAAATTAATATGTCGAACATTGCAATATTTTCCGTTGGGTCATGCTTAGTAAGTCGTATGTCATATGATCAACAGGAAAGGAAGCTGAATCTAATGCAATTTCTAGGCACCGGAAGCCTTGGCACTAAGGCTGCACAGCTGGACCTCGCATTCCTCGGCCACTTGGGTCAGTGAATTGCGAGAAGAACCACCCTCGCCTATGGCTGCCGGCGGGGCACCACAGTTCTTTGGCCATAGTCCTCACTCTATTCCCTTCCAAGCTCATGATGCTCCTCACCACGTCCGCTATCTCCTCCCTCCTGGTCGTCCCGTGGGCCGGCCTCATCCTCAGCCAGACCGCCATGCTGAGTTGCTCCGCCAGCATGACGGTGTTCATCCTCTGCTCCGCTTAGAGCTGCCATGCCACCATGGGCACTCCGTTCACTATGCTCTCCAGCATCGAGTTCCAGCCAAAGTGCGACGTGAACCCGCCCACGACCACCATACCCCTATCGTGGGTCCGGGCATAGAACCCGTCAGGGGATAATACGACGTCCCGTCTTGACCATTGGACACGTTGAAGAAATTTCCACACGCATTGTCGTCCATGGGCGGGTGCGCCGCCCAAAGGAATATCTGCCGGCTCAGGTCAAGCCCCCAGGCTGGCTCGGTGGTCTGCTCCGTCGATAGGGCCCCCCCGCTCCCGAAAGAAACGCAAATGACCGATTCGACCGGTTGCATGTCCAACCAGTTCATTATCTGACTCTTCGAATTCAGTTCAACCAGCCTAACCAATGGACCGACCGGGTGAACCGGCGCCTTGGGGACCCCGCCCAAAAACTTGTCATCTCCCAGCGCATGCAATGCTGAAGACTCCAGATCTTGCCACGTGTTGACCAGGATTCCATCGGCCGTTGGTATTTTCCTCACAATGCGGGTACGCTCAGCATGGAGACCCCTACCGGTATGGTCCAGAAAGAGGTCCAAGGTGTCCTCGAACCGGACCGGTTCAAGACCTGGAATTTACAGAGGCCTTTCAAGATTCGATCCTCTTGTTCCGTCTCCCTATATTTTGTGGCCAAGTGAACGGCGGCCACGAGGAACCGCGTCATGAGCCGACGGATGTGCCCTTCTCATGGTGGAGATCATGGCCCTCAACGAAGGCAAGGGTCAGACACCGGTTCGATTTTTAGGAGCCGGAAACCAGACCAACACTTCTGAGAACTGGATTAAATCGGCGAATTCAGTCCAGTTCGGGCAATTCCCGATTCGGATGGTTCCTAATTTGGATGGTCCACTTTGCACACCTCTACGAATTACATGTATATCTTTATGAAATATTGATGATTATATTGGTGAGTTCAACGCTAGGGGCATGACAAGTCCCTTCCGAGCACTAGTTTGGAATCGCATGATTATAATATTGTACACATTTTGAAACCTTTCAAAAATTGCAATAGCGAGGGTTGAGATGCCCTCGCGGGATTTGGTTGGCACGATGCCCTCGCCTGGCCCAAATTTAGCAAGGGCGTCATGGCCCTTGTTGACTATAGTGAGGCCTCACCCAATGCTAGCGAGGGTAGCTAGCCACAACAATAAAAACAAGGAAAGAAAAAAAAAGCAGAAATTTTTTAAAGAAATATAAAAATTATCTATGTCAATGTCTACCATATCATATAGGACGATTGATGGCCATGTCAACAATTTCTGGTCAAAAGTGATCGAAAGAGCTACATTGATAAATTGTGATATATTTAGGATTGAATTGGCTAAATTGAAAAGTTTAAAATTGAATTGACATTCATATAATGGACTTATAACTTTTTTAGTAATTTTTCCAATGTCACTCTTTGTCTGTTCTATTTCATTTTGCTTACCAATGTTACTCTTGCACAAAAGACTGACTATACCTGGTTAGCAACGAACCAAAAGTGAGTTGTGAGACGAGGTTTTCTACAATGATATGCCAATAAATTTTTAAAAAAATTATAAGTTGAATTCATTTTCTTTATAGTTTAGTTTTCAGAATTAATGCTTTGCCATATGATATTATATCTATTATATCAAGTTTAGTATAATCCTAATTGGATTTTACTAGTATTTCATTTTCATCCTATGGGGATGATCATCATGGAATTAATGATCATAAGCACTTCTGGAGTCAGCATTTCTAGATGAAGTAGACTTGGAGCCTTGGAACCCAAAAGACAACTTCATGTGTGCACAGAGCACAGGAAATTGCTGACCAAGGCCTTGGTTCAACCTTTAATGGCGTTCAATCTCTCTCTCTCTCTCTCTGGGGTCGTGGGACAGAGACATCTAGAATTGTAGTTCTCTCCATCTCCAATGGTTTTGACTACGAGACAGTGTGGAGTTCTGAGAATTCGTGTACCTTATTTTTATGTAATACATAGTACCGACCAAAATTGATGATTCGCACGGCCATCATAAAATTAGAGGTGATAATAGGCCGGGCTCACACTGATTGGGCTTGGCCAGGCTTTTTCACTGAATACCTGAACAAGCCTACTGCAAATTGTTTTTGGGCCCCTTGTGGCTTGGGCTTGGTCGAGACTGACCCCGGAGGTTTCCTACTCTATGATCAAGTCTAACAACTAGGGCAATAATAAGTCTTGAGCAAACTCATAATCGCTTGGCTTATTGTGTTGATCGATAAGTCCCGCGCAATCTCAAATTAGCATAACACTCTGAGTTGCAGCTACAGCAAACAACGTTGTGCTCGAGGTGTGGCCAGATAAGGTTGCGGGGTGTCAGATATATCCCCGACCCAACGCCCTCCGCGTCTGTGTTGTTCTACTGGGTGATAAGTCATGCAAGAACCTCAAATTTGCACAACGCGTGTCAAAGCCCTGGAGGCACAGATGGCACTAAAATGAGTAAATGTCGTGCCAGCAGCGAGTCCGATCGGAACTGCTTTCGGCAAATTGCGCGAAACGGTTGGCTCAAATACCCACGTTTTCAAAAATATTTTCCTCCCATTGGTCCCAGTCAACTTAGATATAAAAAGTGAAAACCCCGCTTGGATAGCCCGAAGAGTCATGCCCTATAGCTAACCCAACATCCGCCGTTGGGTTCCCTTAATGTCGGTCCAATATACAAGTTACGAAGTTTCCTTTTAATCCTCCATTTCAATATATTTTATTTCTGTTCTATTTCTCATGCATTGTCGTTTTCAATTAATTTAAATATTTATTCAATTACTTTAATCTTAATTGTAAATCAATATTTCAAATGAGTGGTTTAACCCTGACAACTCGTGAGGTGGATTCATGTAATATGGCACAGAACATTAGGGACAAAAAAGATCTCAGCTAGGCATGAGCAAAAGGAAATGTTTGGATCAGGAATGGTCTGGTTCAACTGATCCTAAGCGATTCGCAATTCCAAAAATTTGAAACTGGTGATTTTTGTTGCAGTTCCATACGTGGAATTGCCCATCTTAACCATCTGAACCAAACTATTTTTTAAAAAAAATTTCTTACAAATCTTTAAAAAACTCTAATCCTTCATAAGCCCTTATTCAGTCATACTGAATGCCGCTTGACTCGCGCTTGCCTTGATCCTTTACAAGTCCTAATCACATTCTTCATGCCTCCTTAGCTCACTCACGCTCATGCCTCAATCACTCTCTCACTCAAGTCACAACTCTCTTAGTGACCCTCTTGCTCAAACTCTCAGGTGGCACCCTTTTGCTCGAGTAGCTTGCGTCCCTCTCGCTCGATGCCTCCCTCTGTTGCTTAAGGCTCCGTTCGTTTCGCAACAAATGAACCATTTTTGGAAAATGACATTATTTTCCGGTGTTTGGGTAAAACCTAAAAAAATCCCGGAAAATATTTTTCGATGTTCGGTAAGGAAAATGTTTTCCAAACTTCACCTAGTTTTTGCGAGAGAAAAAAAGTGATTATGGAATGATGGTGCAAAGCTGATTAGGACTTCTCGTTTGAAATCTGATCAGGATTTCTCGTTCGATATGGGGGTGGGATGAAGAGAACCGAGGAAGTAGTGGGAGGTCTTGCTCACGTTTCGGCTAAGGAGAAAGAAATGGAGAAGAAAGAAAACAAGAGGAGAAAAAAGAAGCGAGAGGAGAGAAAGAGAGGGACGTTCGCCCATTAAAGGCAGAGAGAGACCATTCGCCCAGCAAAGAGGAGAAGAAAAGAAGCGACCGTGAGGCTGCTTCAGTGAAGAAAAAAACTGAAAAAGAAAAGAAAGTGAAAGAGAGAGAGAGGGGCATTGAAGAAGGAAGGTGCCCGAACATCTCCGGCCTCGGTTATCCTCGTCCCGCTGCCGGAGGGCATTTCGCGCGACTGCCTATCACCGTCTATATCCACAGTTGAGCGGAGGTCTTCCTTCTTGTCTTGTCATCCCCCATCGGTGAGCCCCCGTCGGTTTAGTGCTATTTGGGTCAGCATTTCTCCCCATTTCAGATTGCTCAAAATCTTATCAGACTTCTCATTCGAAGTTGCGAGCGATTAAGAAACCCTAGTTTTTGCAAGAGAAAAGGGAGAAAAGTGACCCTAGTTTTTGCGAGAGAAAAGGGAGAAAAGTGACAAAGGGGAGAGTCGTGCACAGAAATACGGGAGATGTTGGGCTAGGAAAATGATTTCCTTTTTTGCAAAAAAGGAAATCATTTTCCACA
Source organism: Corymbia citriodora subsp. variegata (assembly GCA_014858505.1). NCBI lineage: Eukaryota > Viridiplantae > Streptophyta > Magnoliopsida > Myrtales > Myrtaceae > Corymbia > Corymbia citriodora. Next base: position 2,084 of record MU090612.1, on the reverse strand, counting down.
CTTTTAGAAGGGGATTTTCCATTGACCGGAAAATATTTTCTTTGACCACTTATTTTCCGCCCCCGAATGCCGAAAAATTTGGAAAATATTTTTTTAGAAATTATTTTCCACGAAACGAACGGAGCCTAAGTATAGCCATTTTTTTTCAAGGCCAGAAGTTTTCCGAGCTCCTATCTCACCAACTCTGTAGATGGTTGTGATTCGGATCTCATGATCTAGTGAGTCCGTGACCTTATTTTGATGAATTCGTTATTTGTCCAGTGTGTTGCAAGGTCAAAAATGTGTTGACTTCATGCTCTTAGGATCAGTTCGGTGGAATGTTGGCGCAACGAGATCGCTCTCGAGTTAATCCCATAGTGATATCAGTGTGGGATGATTGGCGTTTGAATTTGTGCCTCAGCCATTGTGTCTAGACTATTTGTTTTTTCTCATGTGTACATTTCTTTTGCTATGCCACCAGTTCCATTGGCCCATTTGGGAATTGGACTAGATTAGACTAGTCCATTCGATTCCAGGACTAGGTGGGCTGGTTCCTAGTTCGGTTCCTGAGTATGAATTGGCTACCTCAAACTGATCACCCTTAATATCTGCTCATTTATTTGCTTTGAAATTCATTTCCTCTTCCATCTCAGTCATCGCCTGAGTAACAAGGGACCTGGAACTTGGCACAGAGCACGATGGTCCGATACCCTTTTCCTGGCCGGGTCAGAACGTGAGTGTCGACCCACTGATCTAGACATTGAAACCCCAAATGAACTATATAGCAAACGTAATCGCCAACTTAATACGACGTGCGTGTGGAGTTGTCTGAGATACGGTGTGCCTTATCGTCATGCGGGGTCGGTCTGTACACATCTTCCTGGCATCGTAGATTATATATTAAGAAAAACCAGTGCGACAAACTAGAGAAGAGTCTGTGCACATAGATCCGCTGCAGCCGTTCCACACTTTCCTAAACCGAGAGAAGGATAACGAAAGATGATAACAGAAAGCATCGGACAAACAAAAAAGGAAGCTGAATCCATGCAACTCTAAGCGCCAAGAGCCTTGGCACTCAGGCTGTACAGCTTGACTTCGCATTCCCTGGCCACTTGGGTCAATGAATTGTGAGAGGAACCGCCCTTGCGCACGACTCCCGTCGCATTACGCTGCAGTTCCTTGGCCCTAGTCCTCATCCCGTTCCCTTTGGATTTCATGACGCTTCTTACCATCTCCGCTATCTCTTCCCGTCCGACCGCTCTGCCGGCTGCCCTTGTCCTTGGCCGGATTGCCATGCCGAGCTTCTCCACCAGCATGGCGGCATTCATCCCTTGCTCCGCATAGAGCGGCCACGCCACCATGGGCACTCCGTTCACTATGCTCTCCAGGGTCGAGTTCCAGCCACAGTGCGACACGAATCCTCCCACGGACTCGTGGGCCAGGATCTCGGTTTGTGGGGCCCACATGGGCACCACGACTCCGCTGTCGTGGGTCCGGGTGTAGAAACCCTCGGGGAGGTAGTTCGGTGTCCCGTCCTGGCCGTTGGACCCGTTGAAGAAATTCCCGGACGCATCGTCGTCCGTGGGCGGGCGCACCACCCAAACGAACCTCTGCTGGCTCAGCTCCAGCCCCCAAGCCAGCTCGGTGGTTTGCTCCACCGATAGGGTGCCGCCGCTCCCGAAAGAAACGTAAATGACCGATTCGACGGGTTGCGTGTCCAGCCAGTTCATCACCTCACTCTTTGAATTCGGTCCAACCGGTCTAACCAATGGACCAACCGGGTAAACCGGTGCCTTAGTGACCCGGCCCAAGAACTTGTCATCTTCCAGTGCATGCATCGTCGAAGGCTCTAGGTCTTGCCACGTGTTCACCAGAATTCCATCGGCCGTCGGTATCTCCCTCCCGATTCGGGTATACTCGGCATAAAGACTCTTATCGGTCTGGTTCCGAAACAGGTCTAGGGTGTCCTCGAATCGGACCGGTTCAAGACCTGGAATTTCCAAAGGATTTTTCATGATACGATGCTCATGTTCCGTCTGCCCATCTATGGTGGGCAAGTGAATGGTGGCCGCGAGAAACCGCGCCGTCGAAGCGATGAAGACGTA
>MU090611.1:0-23935 GCA_014858505.1 Corymbia citriodora subsp. variegata | reverse complement strand
CACGACAGCGCAAGACCCTCAAAGCGCGAAAAAAACCCTAACCGATGTATACTTAAAGCCATGGCTCTACTTTTCTTTTCTTTTTTTCCCCTCCCATTCTCACTTCGACCAATTTCCTCGCGGACGTATCGAACAGAATCCCAAACCGAAATCGCGCGAGCCACACATCTCACACGGGGAAAATCAAACCGCGAGCAGCACCGAACCGCGTCCAAAGCGGCATCTCATTCTCCACCGATCCGACCACAGATCGGTTAAAGTCATCGTACCTGCCTGCCGCTCGAACCAGCTCCACGCCGCCGCGCCGCGCGGCTCGACTCCGGCGATCGAACTCCATCTCCATGCGGTCGCTTCCTCAACTAGCCGAACGAAATCGAGCGAGGAAGAGAGAGAGAGAGAATAGGAGAAGAAGAAGAAGAAGAAGAACCGATGAAAGGCGGGAGAGAAGAGGAGGAAAGTGATTAATTATGTTGTTAATCTCGACGGGATTAGGGTTTTGCAGCTTCCTGTACGATCTGTACTAATCATGATTAGCGAACCCAACGGGCCTCCTCCTGCGGCTGCTGCTCCCGCCGTAGCTGGCAACGAATAGAATACCAAGTATATATTGAGAGTCTGATTTATGGAAATTAAATATATGGAACGATGTGCATGGGTTCAATATGGCGGACTCAAATATGTGCTTCCTTTAACTTGTTTTTCATTCCTTTAAACATGTAGAAGAACAGTCACGTCATTAATAATGGAAATTTAACTGGTTTAAATTTAACTTAACGTATGCGTCTTTCTTTTATGTCCATCTTCCAAGTATTGATGTGAGCATCCGAAATGAAATAGAAAGCAACACGGTAATCTTTGGGAAGAAGATTGGATCAGGCTAGCGTCATTACACCCATACTTGACTAAGAGCTTGTTTATTCATTATTCAAATCATTGTCTAACTTGAGGGTTTGTGATCTCCGCTAGAGTGACATAACCCCCATGGTCCATGACTAGATGGAATATCGAATCCCTCAAGGGTCCTACAATCTCGCATTAGCGTCTACATATTATCTTTTTGATGATATATTAACTACGGTAACCTACTTCAACCCAAATAGTGGAAGTCCATTGAATATGTACTATTTTAAACCTAATACATGTGCATTATGATTATCACTTTTATAATACGTAAGTATTCCAAATCATAGCACGAAAGGAGGATCTACACATTTGTAAAATAAAGGGGTGAATCAAAACCTACCGAATGAAATATTTAAATCTAAGGTAAGAAGTCACCTTACTACTCAATTCGATACCAACAAAAAAACATGATATCAAGACAATTATAAGATATTAGTATATGCTAAATGAACAAAAATTGTGCTATCTTTTCTGTCATAATATGCAAATGAAAATAATTGGACAATGTAACATAAAATATTCAAATAACATATTATTTCATAATAGTAGCTCACCGATATACAATACCTATTACCTATAGTCACTAGCCAGGACCCATCTAGACTAATGAGACATTGTCACCACCAATCATGGAGGATGAAATTATAAACACCTCTTTGTCGCGCCACTTAACCCCTTTGTCACATATTATGTCATTTGTTATGTAAAAAAGCAAAATATGTTTCACATAGTACAAATGAAGAATTATCTTTGATTTATCATCTGATAAATTTAAACATGCAAATTTACACCCAAATTGGGATTAAAATGATATCAAAATAGTCCCGAACAGCAAACTTCAAAGTTAAATCCAGAAAAATAATAAGGACTCCATAATTAGCTTAAATAATGAAGATAAACAAACCCCAAATGAGGACATTTTTCACTTAAAAACTAAGATTTAGGATAATCCAAATGGCACTCTGCAAGAATTCATTGATCAAAGTTCATTAATTTTTAAGCAAGCTCAAATTTTGGAAAAGAGAGAGAGAGAGAGAGAGAGAAAGAGAGAGGGAGGGAAGTACAAACATGCAAAAATAGTAAAACGATCTAATAAGTGTCAAATGACACTCCAAAAGATGAACACGCTATAGCTAAATTATTGAATACACCCAATAAGCATACAGAGAAGTACAATTCTCATAGAAGTTCCTTTCACAATTATATTTATGTTGCTTTGACATCGCTTATCATATTTTAAAGAACTACTATAACAACCCTTTTAATAAGTTTCTAAAATAAATATTGTAAAAATGAGAGAAGTAGTTTTTTAATATATAAATGAGCAGTTTATGTAAATATAAGGGGCATCTAAATAATTTGAGCAACATTGGAGGGCGTCGGAATAATAAATGAAAATAAACATCTCCGGGTAACTTAATTAAAACTCGAAGAATGTCAATATAATTTACCCATAGAAATAAGACAAAATCTCATAAAACAATGAGAATTCTTTGCAAACCTCCAATAAGGATTTTCACAAACAAAACTAACATAGAAGGTTTTTCTCATTTACCTCGAGGGATGCCCAATCCTCAACCTCAACTATTTCGAATATAGTCACAAATCGAGTGCAACTAACCAAAGATCCAAGCGACAATGAAAACATACCAACTTTCTAAAGCCAGTAAGTTCATGTTAGGCCATTCAATTAGGAAATGATTAGATAACAAAATAATTCATGAGAGAGAGAGAGAGTAAGCAATTCATCCCCAGAAGATTTTCTATGAAGAGAATATTTTGACATGCTGATGAGAAAATAGAGAGGGATTGTATTGCTCAAATAGCCTACTTAATTATTTTGAAAGAGCAATGCCAAAAAAGAAAAATATCACCAACGAAATTAAGAAGAATTGGCCAATGAATAGGTGACACTGCTAACTTGAACTCTCTTGTTTCGTGCATATTACTCTACGCCATCAAAGTTGGCATCACTATATTGCAAAAGAAAAAAAAAATACTAAAAATTCAAGACAAAAATACAAAATTTAAATAATTTTTCAAGTGCTCGAAAGATACTGAATTACTAACCTCTTGATCAATGGTCAAGCGATGGCAACAAACAATAACCTTGCTCTACATCAAGCAAGAAACCCCATGGTAGCACATTGGCAATTATCCTGCGATAAAAAAATTAGGGCAATTACCCTAAATCCTACAAGTGATGGTGGAGACACTAGAGGTGTTGTCCTCAATGCTGGTCAATAGAGGCAGAAGCCACACGGTTAGGACTAAGTCATGACATAGAGGGAGAGAGGACTCAACCGGAGGGGTGGTGCCGGGAGGGTCGGTGATTCGCAACGATGGAGGCAACGGACGAACCAAGACAGAGTCGGAGGGGCGGCGTGATGACTTGATAGTCGAGCAAGGGCTTGGTCGTTTGTTGGAGGGAGAAAGAGGGGTAGAGTTGAGAGCGTCGGGCAAAGAAAGAGGGAGAGGGAGGGGGCAGATCGAGCAAAGAGAGAGAGTGTCGAATGAGCAGGAGCCAAAGGGGCAGCGCCGTGGTCATTGATCAGCAGTCAAGCTCAGAGGGAGAGAGAGTCGGGCACGAAGGGAGAGTCAAGTGAAGAAGTGAGAGAGAGAGGGGTCCAACAAAGAAGTGCAAGGGAGAGAGAAGAAGTGCCACTCAATTTTAAAAATTTTGGCCTGACAATTCTAGGCCCACTTGAGATATGTGGCGTAATTTGAGGTGCTTTCTTATGTGCCACATTGGCACGTGAGATGTAGCCAATATTTTTTTCCAACAACCACAGCTTCTATGGAGGAGGGGTCTAAAAGTGATAAAGCATGTGAGGTCATAAAGTCATGTATTAATTGACCAATTTTGAATTTAATCATTTTTTGAATGGCTTTGCAGGTGTCAATAACATCATGTGTGTTTTTCTTCCTCCTCATCTTGGGATTTGGAGTTCTATCAAGCTTATACTTCTTACAATCTAGGGTAGTAGTGATGTTAAGTGTAAAGACTCCCATATTCACTAAATTCTTCTAGATCACCTACCGCATCACCACCATTATTATCACCACCACTGTCATCTCCTTTTGACACCACCATTTCTTCTACATTTTCTACTGTATACTTCTCAATAGCATATGTATCACCAAACACAATACACATCGAAATATTGAAGAAATTCATCCTTTTTAAATTTTGCCCATTCTCTATTATCCGATAGTTTTCACAAAAATTACATATGTCGGCAATAAAATCAAGGCTTACATCCACAATAAAAATGAAGTGACCCAAGTAAAGTGATATTTTGATGTGAGACTCCTATACACTTTGATCCTCCACAGCAACCGTATTATTTGTATTATTTTATCCAAATCCAAATTATGACAAAAGATTCTTGAAACTACCATATTGTCTTTTCAATTTGTTGACCTTATTCTTCAATTGAACTATACCAAAATGAAGTTCTATCCATTTATTAATTTTGACATGTATGTTATTCCATCCAGTTGTTTTGTAGGTATAGGTGGTGCAATTTCCCTTTTTTACCTTTGTTACTAACAAACTTACAAGCACATTAGTCAAAGGCTTAGTCTATTTTACCATAAAAGGCTCTTTTTGGATACCATTTAACCTTAACTGACTAAGCATCAAATGAGCCATAACAATTGATGTACCGGTTCAAATGTAGAAACTTTGATGTCAAGATTGCATCAATGTAATGTTACATGACTATTAATAAAACAAAATGCACAAAGAAAATTAAAAGAGTTCATCATCATATAAGATTGTACAAGTAACCATATATCGCAAGCAAAAGAAGCAAGTTAAAGTATTCATCATATTAAAACAATCAAGGCAGATTAAATAATTGACAAAATAATTGATAGAGTGTTTTGAGTAATGACAAATCTCCATTGAAGAACTTGATGCATCAAAAGAGACATCTAACATTCTTGGAACTTAAGGTCATATTTCATAACCTCAGAAGAAATGTAGATGGATCGATACCATTCATGAAGAATCTTAAAAAGAGCTAGCATATATCTTAGGTCTAAAAAAAAACACCTGCTACATAGAAACATTTCTTCAATTGAGAATTCCTATTCTTTTCTAGCTGTAAAAAGTTACCCAACTAATCAACTACAATGTAATAAAGTTACACAAATGCATCCCATTAAGAATTAGCATGTGAGAGTTTATAAGAAATGGAATGAAAAGAGCAATGTTGTAGTAGAACTATCCTATCCCATTATTTCTTCAATTGTGCATACAAAAGCCATCTTTGGTTTCTCTTTGCACAATTGATTTTCAGATGTTTTGGTGATTGTAACTAAGAATTGAACAATTCTAAAACTTTCCTTAACTACCGAAATGATATCAATGCATTATGTAAAGTGGACCAAAAAGCCCTAAACTCTTTTCATGGTTAATGCAGACATTATCCTCCTCCAAATATCAACAAAAAATCCACACACAAATGAACGTCATCCACCCAAAATCCGAAACCAACGTAAACCAAGAACACACGGGGAGCACAACAAGCAATCCAAAGAAGAATTTTCTATGCATTGTCATCACCTTCTCATGATTCACAAATTATGAGATTGAGAATAATGCTATATATACTAAAAGTATATTGAGACCGATCGCCACTTGGATCACCAGAAAAGGCAACAACTTAGTACGACATGAGCATAGGCTTGAATCGTTATCAAACACTTGGATCATTAGATTAACTTGCCATAGATCACAATCAACCGCTGAATTATAAGCGACTCTCACCAATATAACCATTCAATCAATCATTAGCAACAACTTGGATTATCATATTAACTTGACATAATTTGCAATCAACCATTGAACTATAAGTGACTCTCACTAATGTAACCATTCAATCAATTACCTGGAGGCGCTGAGGAGAGATGCTCACTGTAAAGAAGCGCGAAGGGCTTGAGGCAAGGATCGAAGCGTCAAGGAGATTCTAGCACAAAATCTGCAATACAAACACAAAATCGAACTTCAGAGCCTTTGGAAAATTGCGAAACAAACATATATGAGAGAGAGAGAGAGAGATTGAAGAGGGTCGTCATCGTTAATCAAGAGGAGACATTTAGATAGTACGAGGAGACCTTTGGATAGTACGAGGAGGCCTTTGGACAACTACGAAACTTTAGGGCTTTTAGATTGTATGAGCAAGAAGGAGTCGACGGCAATAAGGGTCTTGTGAAGTGAGGGTTGATGAGGAGATGGAGTCAATGTCGGTGAGGAGGGAGTTGATGGTGAGGGGGACATTGTCGAAGTCGATAGTGCCGTTGAGCTAAGCGAAGTGTCGATCAAAGGGAGGCGTTGAGCTAAGCTTAGGGTTATAGAGAAGAGTCTTTGGGTGAGGAAGGCATTAAGCTGATATTAGGGTTAAAGAGAGAGTCCTTCGAGTGAGGGAGTAAAAAGTAGAAAAGAGAGAACTATTACTCATTTATGTGACAAAAATAGAAAAGTAGAAAAATTTTACTTCTGATTTATGTTTCAAACTTATTTATGGAATACTTTTTTTTTAGAAATAAATAATGAAATTACGTTATTAAATAGATTTTTATCTCAGAAACAAGTCTGGAATAAAAATAAAATGATTGTCACTTGTCATGTATGCCTTTAATATAAGTTGAACACCCATTTTTTTGTCTTTTCCTCCTTTTTTTATTTTTCAACATTTTATTTTATTTTTCTTCTATATTTTAAACAAAAGTGGGTCCCACTACTCCTTTTTGACTTGGAAAGAGCAATTTGATCACGCAACAACTCGTTATTAGCTTTCCAAACACAATAGATGCAATCTCATTCGAAGCAAGTTTAAGAAGAATGACACCTAAAACTAGCAATCTCAATTAGCCCGATTTTACCATGCAAGTTCATTTTCCCTAGCTACTAGGAGATCCATCCATTTCGCAAGGCGGCAATAATTTCCTTCCAGAATAGTAGATTATCTTGAGATCGGTCAATATAAGACTATAAATCAATAATTGGAATTTTGATTGACATTTACTTGATTTAAGCATATATTAAATCCATTTTGCATTTGATACGGATAAACACTTATCTAGTATAGTTCATCCAACCAAGCAATATCTCCGTTCAAGTTAATTTTGCTACCACAAATACATCTCATAATTTAATCAGACAATTACACTTGCTATTATTGCCAATCACAACAATTGAGAAATGAAATATATATAAATATATATATATATGCAAAATTTTATATTTGGCAAATTTTCATTGTTTACAAGTATATCTAAGAAACTAGACCAAAAAAAGCCATGTCAGTGCAAATCATGATTTTTTTCTAATTTATCCTTTTTTGAGCTTAACTTAATAAGAAATTGTATCTTTGTATACCTTCTTTTAATCCATTTTTGAACTTTTAAACACTATTATATATCCAACCAAAAAAATAATAAAAATATAATGTAGATATCAAGAGATTATAATTGAAATTGTTATCTATAATTCAATTGATATCAATATAGAGATGAAAAATTCATAATGTAAAATCATCTCCACTTGATAAAATCCAATCTTCTAATGCAGTTCAAGGAACTTGAGAATACTTAGACCCTGAATATATGCAAACTGGCAGGTTGACCGCAAAAAACGATGTTTTTAGCTTTGGCGCTATGCTACTCTCAAGCTATTGACAGGGAGGAAGGTGATATCCTTGGGACCAGAAGAAAAGGAAAGTTTGTCCCTATTCTTTATTTCGGTGTTTAATGAAGACCGACTCATCGAGATTGTTGAGGAGCCCATGGCAAATGAAGATATTCAGCAATTGATAAAATTTGCCAGTGTTGCATATAGGTACTTGAAATTTGCAAGCATGGACAGGCCAACAATAAAAGAAGTGGTAATGGAGCCCATAATGCACGTGATGCATTAGCAATGCACCTAGGGGTGATTGGGTCTAAGGTGAGGATCTTGTATCCGACCTTGTTATAACCAGTTCCCCTTTTTTGGATCTTGTATTCGATTTTGTTTTCATTGGACCCTGTTTTGGACCCAACCCTGTTTTTCCGGTTCGGGAACAAGGTCTACCCTATTTTCATTAGAACTTGTTTTTTAACCACTTGATATCCTACACAATTTCAAATTATACATTAATTCGCGAGAAAATAATAACATAATCCTCCTAATTTGACCGACAAGAAAGTGCAAAAATAAAAAATTTGCATAAATATTATCAACAAACATGGTCTAACATTAGCCTCATTCCCACAACTACTAATTTAACTTTGTATTACATTCAATATTCCACCAAACCCAGCTAATTTGCATAAAAAATAAGCAATTTAATTTACTTGGACAATGAGATGGCAACATGGTTAACTTGAATATGCTTGGACATAGAACCATTTTTCTCCTCATTTGCTCTAACACCCACTCCAAACTCTTTTCCTCTATTTGGCGAGCAAATCGGTCGCCCACAACACTTGTGCAAAATCTCTAACAAAGACTTGCAATTCATGTATAAAGAAAAATCAACAAGAAATTATACTCTAGAGACATGTGCAAAGTTATAATTTAATGAAGTCTATTTACTTACTTACTACAAAATCGGAGTTTCCACAAAATGATTTATTTTCCAATGATAATGTCTTCGGTAAGACAATCCAAATCTAAAAACAAAACAAAAAATCAAACAAAGCACTTACTTAATAAATACTTATGTAAATGAATTACAAGATAAAAAGAAATATATGCGACTTATTCGTCTCAAACTTTTCTGCATTCTCAATGCACTCTTCAACATTAATTAGCATGCGAAAAACTTTCAACCAATCTTGAGTACAAATTAAACATTCTACCACTCTAGGAGTTAAAGAACTTCGAAAGCCGTCAAGTACATGTCCCAATGCACTAAAAGTCGACTCCGAAGCAATAGTAGTTATGGGGATAGACAAAACATCCCGGCCCATCAAAGATAAGATTTTATACTTTGACCCACTACTCTTCCACCATATCAAAATGTCAAGTTTAAGGATATATTCACTTCCGGCTTCAAGATACCGATTAAGCTCAGATTTGTTGTCATCAACCACTCTTTTTTTCACATGGAGAAAGCTTTATGCCACTTTTCGATTTCACACTCATTGTAATCAGTACTACTAGTACTTACATTTAAACCACCATAATTTTTTTTAGTAGAAGAACCAACAAAAGATTGCTTATAAAATTTATACAACTGCTCTAAGGTAACCTTGACCTTATCATACATCTCATCAACTATTACTTCATCATCATAAATTTGTTCAAAATAGAATCTCACATAAATTAACTTCTTTATAGGATCCAATGTAACTGCAATCAACACAATCATATTTAATTTATCTAAACTCCCATAATACTTGTCAAACTTCTCTTTCATTTTTATACCCATGGCTTGAAACTTTGGGTCCAAAGAATTCACTGCATTATTCAAATATTTATACAACATAGTTATCCCCTCAAAATATTCATTTGAAGTTACATATGAGTTCCCCGACATTCTTTAAGTTGCATCATAAAACCGTTTCAGAAATTTACAAAGGATGGTGGTATTTTCTCAATCTTCATTTTGAGTAGCATCATGGTCAATTTCTCTTAAGAAAAATAAATTATCTTTTTCCATCATTTGAAAAGCTTTCTTGAATTTTATGGCAATATCTAACATCATGTAAGTGGAGTTCCATCTACTGACAACATCAAGACAGACTAAACCTTTATATGTAATCCTCACACTCTCAATCACGCACCTCATTCAATCCATCTCTTACTATCAAGTTAAGTATATGAGTAGTATACCTTATATGTAAAGCATTGACATTCAGAATAAAAAAATCTTCTTTTGAAAAATTTGCCTTCAAATAATCAATGGCCACATCATTTGAACTAGCATTATCCACGTTTATTGCTGACACATTTTTTTCTATTCCCCAGTCATAAATGCATTTCTCGACCATTTTCTCAATCTCCCTACCCTTGTGACTATGCATCACCACAAAATTGATGATTTTTTTATGTAACTTCCAACTTTTATCAATAAAATGTGCAGTGAGACATAGATAGTTCAAATTATGAATGAAACTCCACATGTCAATCGTCAATGTAATTCTAGAATTAAGCTTATCAAAATAAGCTTCAAACGAGTTCTTTCACTCAAATACAATTTCATACAATCTCTAGCCACTGTAAATCATGAAAGATGTTGGAAAAGAGGCTGTAATTCAGAAATAAAATCACGAAAGCCAACTCGTTCGACCATAGAAAATGAATGTTCATCAATAATAATCATTTGAGCAATCATATATTTACAACGCTCTTGATCAAACTTTCACGTTGTTAAGACGTTACCATCACCAGTAGTATTTCCCCCTACCTCACAAGCCATATTTTTGTTACATTGTGCAAACAACATTTGCTTCTTGTCGGTATGAAGATGCTTTTTACACTTTTTCAAGTGCTTCCACATAGTGGACGTTCCATGATCAACGTTATATCCATACTCAATCCCACAATGAATACACTTTACTTTACTTGTTTTCTATGTTTTCTCATCTATGATTCTCGAATAATTATCCCAAACCTTTGATTGATTAGCTCGCTTTTTACCTAGAGGAGGACGAGAGTTAGGTACATTCACTTTGTTTGCCGCACTTGCAATCATGGATTCCACTTCATTAACTCCATGGAATGGCAATTCCATGAGTGAACTCATTTCATTTTGTCCATCCACTTCCATTGATATGTTTTTACCGTGATCCATCGACTGAAAACAAATTGTAAAATAATGTCAAAATTCTATTAAATCAGAAATATAAACTTATATCAATTTACAAACAAACCACATTACAATATGGTAAAATGAACCTACCGAGTATTCTAACTTGTTATAGTAATATTAAGTTGCTTAATGCTTGTGCAACAGGAGAGACTTGAATTTTCATTGGTCAATAGGAAGTAATGAACTCATATGCCTAGTAAAAAATTACAGGAACTTCCATTTTAGCAAATGAGAAGGAACTCACATGCAAAAGTTTAGCAGTAATAGGCAACATTATTAGAATAAAAGGTGGTCAAATCATGTCATGTTGCTTTTAAGTGCAAAAAAATTGCTTTCAGCAATATAGAAGAGACCAATCACCTACGTAGCTCTAGATTGTAAGCAAATCGAGATTCGAGGGTAAGGTTCAACTTTACTTTTTGGAAACAAACTCCGGCGGATCAAAGCTTAAAACCTAGTTCGATGGAGAGACGCTCAAGGGAGAGAACTTAATTCCTCACTTGAGGACATTCAAGGCCTCAAAAAACAAAAAGCTTGTAGCTTTCTAGGTTCTCGCAGTATGGAAGAATAAGAATTGGTTGCTACTTGAGCAAGCTCAAGGACCGATTGCAGTTATGGCGAGGTGGGGAAAGAATGTTCCGACGGAGCTCAGAAGAAAAGAAACAATCTATGTTTGCTTAAACCAAAGTGGTCACTTAAAATCAAAATCTTGAGGATGGACACGAGGGCCAACTACTGGTCCCGATCCTAGATTGAGACCCCAGCCTCACGTTATCTTTATACAGGGTTTTTTCATAGGAAAAATAAACCGAAGTTTCTCAAAGAAGAAAAGTTTTATTTAGTCAAAGAAGACAAGCGCCTTGACCACGACCTCCCCTCTGCTGACAAGCTCTTCCCCCAGCCGGACCTCCCCTCTGCTGACGAGCTCTTTGTCAACGGCGTCCATCTCCTACTCCACCTCTTCCAGCCCGACCTCGCCCTTGAACCCAAAACCGACCTTGGAGATCCACAACCTCCTGCTCCAGAGGCGAACCATCTTCCCAATGCCCCTGACCCAGATCTGGTTTGGCAGGTACGCCATGGATAGTGGACACAATCACACAAACACACACAAGGATAGAGAGGGAGAGGGAGAGGGAGAGAGAGAAAAAATCAATTACCTTTCGCGGACCCAACACTCATCGTCGGGGGAGAAGAAGCGATCAACAATCGTCGCCTCATCGATTAAGCAGTGGCGAAGCAAGTAGATCAAAGGAGAAGAAATGAGCAGTGATGGGAGAGAAGAAGCTAGGGTTCGTTGATTTGTGCATCTTCAAATTGCCAGATTTTGTTCTTTCTTTTAAAAAAAAAAAAATTTGCTCCACCTCTTCCAGCCCGACCTCGCCTTTGAACCCAAAATCGACCTCGGAGGTCCACAACCTCCTGCTCCAGAGGCGAACCATCTTCCCAATGCCCCTGACCCAGATCTGGTTTGGCAGGTACGCCATGGATAGTGGACACAATCACACAAACACACACACAAGGATAGAGAGGGAGAGGGAGAGGGAGAGGGAGAGAGAGAAAAAATCAATTACCTTTCGCGGACCCAACACTCATCGTCGGGGGAGAAGAAGCGACCAACAATCGTCGCCTCATCGGTTGAGCAGTGGCGAAGCAAGTAGATCAAGGGAGAAGAAATGAGTAGCGATGGGAGAGAAGAAGCTAGGGTTCGTTGATTTGTGCATCTTCAAATTGCCAGATTTTGTTCTTTCTTTTAAAAAAAAAAAAAATTAGTCCAAGCTGGGTGGGTTTTCCAGCTAAACTGGTTTTTCCGGGTGGCCCGGTTTGATTCCCAAGTCAACCCGATCTGATTGCACACCCTTAAATGCACCTCTGTCCACCACCTTTCTTACCATAATCATGGTAACCCTTTGGGCATGAACACCTATAAATTCCATAATTTATAGCATTTTGATCTTGCATTGAGTTCTTTCTCTATACATTGATATTATGTATTTTAAAAAATTTGTTGTTTCACACAGGTGTTAGAGTGGACGTAATAGTGTTGTGATTCAGTGCGGGTTTTTCGTATTTAGTTTTTAAGAAAATGAAACTCATCAGGCTAAAACAATAGTACTTCAAGAAAAATGGAGGCCTCTTTTTGCAGCAGTAATTACAAGAACGTGTCATGACCACAAATGGCTCGAAAATCTTAAGTTCCACAGAGCTAGAGAAGGCGACCAAAAATTATAACAGAAGCCATATCGTTAGCCGAGGAGGATTCGGCACAATTTACAAAGGGATATTGCCAAATAATACAAAAGCTGTGATTAAGAAGTCCCAGTGAGTGGATGAGAGCTAAATAGAGCAGTTTATCAATGAAGTTATCGTGCTTTAACAAATCAATCGCAGCAATGTGGTCAAATTATTAGGTTGCTGTTTGGAAACATAAGTCTCTTTGTTAATATATAAATTTGTGAGCAATGGAACTATGTTTGATCACATTCACAATCCAAATAAGTTCCCCAATATGTCCTAGGATACACGGTTGAGAATTGCTTCGGAAACTATGGGAGCTCTATCATATTTGCACCCCACAACTTTTACTTTGATAATTCACCACGATGTAAAATCCATGAACATCCTCTTGGATGTTGATTGCATAGCAAAAGTCTCCAACTTCAAGCTTTGCGAAGTGATTTGCAATATTAATTTAATACCATTTTTCATATGCAAATGTAGTACAAGTCATGTGCGAATATCGTGCAAGTCACGTGCAAATGCCATGCAAGTTATGTGCGAATATCGTGCAAGTCGCGTGCAAATACCGTGCTAGTTCCCACTTCAACATTTCCTCTCATATGTAACTTATGTACTAGTTGAATTAAAATCTTCTCATCTATCACTACTAATTTGTGGTATGACATGACCCCTGTCTTAGTACTATTTATATATACAATAGAGTTAATCATCTCTTCCATAACATGCATAAAACACAAATTTTATTAAAATAATTTATATCAATATAAATATGAAAAATTCATAATGTAAAATTATCCCCACTTGATAAAACTCAATTGTCTACTGTGGTTCAAGGAACTTGGGAATATTTAGACCCTGAATATATGTAAACTAGCAGGTTGACCGCAAAAAGCGATGTTTTTAGCTTTGGCGCTGTGCTGCTCAAGCTGTTGATGGGGAGAGAGTAAATCTCCTTGGGACCAGAAGAAGAGGAAAGTTTATCCCCATCCTTCATTCCGGCGTTTAATGAAGACCGACTCCTCGAGATTGTTGAGGAACCCATGCCAAATGAAGATATCTAGCAACTGATAAAATTTGCCAGTGTTGCATATATGTGCTTGAAATTTGTAAGCACGGACATGCCAATAATGAAAGAGGTGGCAATGGAGCCCGTGATACACATGATGCATTAGCAATGCACCCCTGTCCTCCACCCTTCTTACCATCACCATGGTAACCTTTTGGCATGAACACCTATAAATTTTATAATTTACAGCTTTTTGATCATGTATTGAGTTCTTTCTCTATACACTGATATCATGTAAATATGAAAATTTGTTATTCCACACAGGTGTTGAAGTGGGCGTAATAGTGCTGCTATTTAGTGTGAATTTTTCATATTTAGTTTTCAAGAAAATGAAACTCATTAGGCTAAAACAATAGTATTTCAAGAAAAATGGGGGCCTATTTTTGCAGCAGCAATTACAAGAATGTGGCATGACCACAAATACCTTGAAAATCTTCAATTTTACAAAGCTAGAGAATGTGACCAAAAATTATGACAGAAGTCATATCGTTGGCCGAGGAGGATTCGGCACGATTTACAAAGGGATCTTACTAAATAATACGAGAGCTACGATTAAGAAGTCACAGCGAGTGGATGAAAGCCAAATAGAATAGTTTATCAATAAAATTATCGTGCTCTCACAAATCAATCATAGGAATGTGATTAAGTCCTTTTGTTAGTATATGAATTTGTGAGCAATTGAACTCTCTTTGATCACATTCACAATCTAAGTAAATTCTCCAACATGTCTTGGGATACACGATTGAAAATTGTCTTGGAAACTGAGGAAGCGTTATCATATTTACACTCCGTAGCTTCCACTCCGATAATTCACCGCGATGTAAAGTTCATGATTGCATAGCAAAAGTCTCCAACTTTGGAACTTTGCGAAGTGATTTACAATATTAATTCAATACCCTCTCTTACATGCAAATGTAGTGCAAGTCATATGTGAATATTGTGCAAGTCACGTGCAAATGCTGTGCATGTCATGTGCGAACATCGTGCAAGTCACGTGCAAATATCGTGCTGGCCATGTGTTAGTTCCTACTTTAACATTTCCTCTCATATGAAACTTATGTATTAGTTGAATTAAAATTTTCTCATTTGTCACTACTAATTTGTGGTATAACATGACCCCTATCTTAGTACTATTTACATATACAATAGAGTAAGTCATCTCTTCCATAACAACACATGCATAAAACACAAATTTTATTAAAATAATTTATATCAATATAGAGATGAAAAATTCATAATGTAAAATTATCCCAACTTAATAAAACTCAATTGTATACTGTGGTTCAAGGAACTTGGGAATACTTAGACCCTGAATATATGTAAACTAGCAGATTGACCGCAAAAAGCGATATTTTTAGCTTTGGCGCTGTGCTACTCCAGCTATTGATGGAGAGGGAGGAAATCTCCTTGAGACCAGAAGAAGAGAAAAGTTTATCCCCATCCTTCATTCCGGCATTTAATGAAGACCGATTCCTCGAGATTGTTGAGGAACCCGTGCCAAATGAAGATATCCAGCAATTGATAAAATTTGCCAGTGTTGCATATATATGCTTGAAATTAATAAGCACAGACATTCCAACAATGAAAGAGGTGGCAATGGAGTCCGTGATACACATGATGCATTAGTAATGCACCCCTGTCCTCCACCCTTCTTACCATCACCATGGTAACCTTTTGGCATGAACACCTATAAGTTGTATAATTTACAGTTTTTTGATTATGTATTGAGTTCTTTCTCTATACACTGATATCATGTATTCTAAAAAATTTGTTATTTCACACAGGTGTTGAAGTGGACGTAATAGTACTGCTATTTAGTGCGAATTTTTCATATTTAGTTTTCAAGAAAATGAAATTCATTAGGCTAAAACAATAGTATTTCAAGAAAAATGGGGGCTTATTTTTGCAGCAGCAATTACAAGAATGTGGGATGACCACAAATGTCTTGAAAATCTTCAGTTTTACAAAGCTAGAGAAGGCGACCAAAAATTATGACAGAAGCCATATTGTTGGTCGATGAGGATTCGGCACGATTTACAAAGGGATCTTACTAAATAATATGAGAGCTACGATTAAAAAGTCATAGCGAGTGGATGAAAGCCAAATAGAGCAGTTTATCAATAAAATTATCGTACTCTCACAAATCAATCGCAGGAATGTGATCAAGTCCCTTTGTTAGTATATGAATTTGTGAGCAATGGAACTCTCTTTGATCACATCCACAATCCAAGTAAGTTCCCCAACATGTCTTGGGATACACGATTGAAAATTACCTCGGAAACTAAAGGAGCGTTATCATATTTACA
Organism: Corymbia citriodora subsp. variegata; assembly: GCA_014858505.1. NCBI lineage: Eukaryota > Viridiplantae > Streptophyta > Magnoliopsida > Myrtales > Myrtaceae > Corymbia > Corymbia citriodora. The sequence goes on along the minus strand of MU090611.1, from coordinate 7,613 downwards.
CTCCGTAGCTTCCACTCCGATAATTCACCGCGATATAAAGTCCATGATTGCATAGCAAAAGTCTCCAACTTTGGAACTTTGCGAAATGATTTGTAATATTAATTCAATACCCTCTCTTACATGCAAATGTAGTGCAAGTCATGTGCGAATATCATGCAAGTCACGTGCAAATGCTGTGCATGTCATATGCGAACATCGTGCAAGTCGCGTGCAAATACCGTGCTAGTCATGTGCTAGTTCCTACTTTAGCATTTCCTCTCATATAAAACTTACGTATTAGTTGAATTAAAATTTTCTCATTTGTCACTACTAATTTGTGGTATAACATGATCCCTGTCTTAGTACTATTTACATATACAATGGAGTAAGTCATCTCTTCCATAACAACACATGCATAAAACACAAATTTTATTAAAATAATTTATATCAATATAATGTAAAATTATCCACATTTGATAAAACCCAATCGTCTACTATGGTTCAAGGAATTTGGGGATACTTAGACCTTGAATATATGCAAATTGGCAAGTTGACCGCAAAAACCAATTTATTTAGCTTTGGCGTTGTGCTACTTTAGCTGTTGACGGGGAGGAAGGCAATCTCCTTAGCACCAGAAGAAGAGGAAAGTTTATGCCTATCATTCATTTTGGCATTTAATGAAGACCGACTCCTTGAGATTTTTGAGGAGCCTGTGGCAAATGAAGATATCCAGCAATTGATAAAATTTGCCAATGTTACATATAGGTGCTTGAAATTTGTAAGCATGGACAGGCCAACAATGAAAGAGGTGGCAATGGAGCCCGTGATGCACGTGATGCATTAGTAATATACCCCTGTCCACTACCCTTCTTACCATCACCATGACAACCTTTTGGATATGAACACCTATAAGTTTTATAATTTACAGCTTTTTGATCTTGCATTGAGTTCTTTCTCTATATATTGATATCATTTATTTTAAAAAATTTGTTATTTCACATAGGTTTTGGAGTGGGTGTAATAATGTTGCTATTCAGTGTAGGTTTTTTTTTATTTAGTTTTCAAAAATATGAAACTCATGAAGCTAAAACAACAATTCTTTAAGAAAAATGGTGGCCTGTTTTTGCAGTAACAATTACAAGAACGTGACATGACCACAAATGTCTCAAAAATCTTCAATTCTACAGAATTAGAGAAAGCGACCAAAAATTATGACAAAAGGCATATCGTTGGCCGAGGAGGATTCGGTACGATTTACAAAGGAATCTTACTAAATAATACAAGAGCTATGATTAAGAAGTCATAACGAGTGCATGAAAGCTAGATAGAGCTGTTTATCAATGAAGTTATTATGCTCTCACAAATCAATCGCAAAAATGTGATCAAGTTCCTTTGTTAGTATATGAATTTGTGAGTAATGGAACTCTCTTTGATCACATCCATAATCCAAGTAAGTTCCCCAACATGTCTTGGGATACACGATTGAAAATTGCCTCGGAAACTAAAGGAGCGTTATCATATTTACACTCCGTAGCTTCCACTCCGATAATTCACCGCGATGTAAAGTTCGTGATTACATAGCAAAAGTCTCCAACTTTGGAACTTTGCGAAGTGATTTGCAATATTAATTCAATACACTCTCTTACATGCAAATGGAGTGCAAGTCATGTGCGAACATCGTGCAAGTCACGTGCAAATGCTGTGCATGTCATGTGCGAACATTGTGCAAGTCGCGTGCAAATACCGTGCTGGTCACGTGCTAGTTCCTACTTCAGCATTTCCTCTCATATGAAACTTACGTATTAGTTGAATTAAAATTTTCTCATTTGTCACTACTAATTTGTGGTATAACATGACCCATGTCTTAGTACTATTTACATATACAATGGAGTAAGTCATCTCTTCCATAACAACACATGCATAAAACACAAATTTTATTAAAATAAATTATATCAATATAAAGATGAAAAATTCATAATGTAAAATTATCCACACTTGATAAAATCCAATCGTCTACTGTGGTTCAAGGAACTTGAGAATACTTAGACCTTGAATATATGCAAACTGGCAAGTTGACTACAAAAACCAATTTATTTAGCTTTGGCGTTGTGCTGCTCGAGCTGTTGACCGGGTGGAAGGCAATCTCCTTAAGACCAGAAGAAGATGAAAGTTTGTGCTTATCATTCATTTTGGCATTTAATGAAGACCGACTCATCGAGATTTTTGAGGAGCCTATGGCAAATGAAGATATCCAGCAATTGATAAAATTTGCCAGTGTTGCATATAGGTGCTTGAAATTTGTAAGCATGGACAGGCCAACAATGAAAGAGGTGACAATGGAGCCCATGATGCACGTGATGCATTAGTAATATACCCCTGTCCACTACCCTTCTTACCATCACCATGACAACCTTTTGGACATGAACACCTATAAGTTTTATGATTTACAGCTTTTTGATCTTGCATTGAGTTCTTTCTCTATACATTGATATCATGTATTCTAACGTTATTTCACACAAGTTTTGGAGTGAGCGTAATAATGTTGCTATTCAGTGCAAGTTTTTTTTATTTAGTTTTCAAAAATATGAAACTCATGAAGCTAAAACAACAATACTTTAAGAAAAATGGGGGCCTGTTTTTGCAGCAACAATTACAAGAACGTGACATGACCACAAATGTCTCGAAAATTTTCAATTCTATAGAGTTAGAGAATGCGACCAAAAATTATGACAAAAGCCATATCATTGGCCGAGGAGAATTCGACATGGCTTACAAAGGGATCTTGTAAAATAATATGAGAGCTGCGATTAAGAAGTCTCAGCGAGTAGATGAGAGCCAGATAGAGTTGTTTATCAATGAAGTTATTATGCTCTCACAAATCAATCGCAGAAATGTGGTCAAATTATTAGGTTGATGTTTCCAAACAGAAGTCCATTTGTTAGTTTATGAATTTGTAAGCAATGGAATTCCATTTGATCACATCCATAATCCAAGTAAGTTCTCCAACATGTCCTGAGATATATGGTTGAAAATTGCCTCAAAAACTACGGGAGCGCTATTATATTTGCGCTCGCAGCTTCCACTTCGATAATTCACCACGATGTAAAGTCCATGAACATCTTCTTGGATGTCAATTGCATGGCAAAAGTCTCCGACTATGAAGTTTTGCGAAGTAATTTGCAATATTAATTCAATACCCTCTCTCACATGCAAATATAGTGCAAGTTATGTGTGAACATCATGCAAGTCATGTGCAAATGCCGTTTAAGTCATGTGCGAACATCATGCAAGTTGTGAGCAAATGTCGTACAAGTCACATGCTAGTTTCAACTTTAGCATTTTCTCTCATATGTAATTTACGTACTAGTTGAATTAAAATATTTTCATCTGTTACTACTAATTCGTCTTGGTACTATTTACATATATAATGGAGTTAGTCATCTCTTCCATAACAACACAGGCATAAAACACAAATTTTATTAAAATAATCAATATTAATATAGAGATGAAAAATTAATGATGTAAAATTATCCCCAATTGATAAAACTCAATTTTCTACTGTGGTTCAAGGAACTTGGAAATATTTAGACCCTAAATATATGCAAACTGGCAGGTTGATCGCAAAAAGTGATGTTTTTAGCTTTGGCGCTATGCTGCTCGAGCTGTTGACGAGGAGGAAGGCGATCTCATTGGGACCAGAATAATAGGAAAGTTTGTCCTTATCCTTCATTTCGGCGTTTAATGAAGACCGATTCCTCGAGATTTTTGAGGAGCCCATGGCAAATGAAGATATCCAGCAATTGATAAAATTTGTCAGCGTTGCATATAGATGCTTGAAATTTGTAAACATGGATATGCCAACAATGAAAGAGGTGGCAATGGAGCCCGTGATGCATTAGTAATGCACCCGTGTCCTCCACCCTTCTTACCATCACCATGGTAACCTTTTGGGCATGAACACCTATAAGTTCTATAATTTACAGCTTTTTGATCATGCATTGAGTTCTTTCTCTATACACTGATATAATGTATTCTAAAAAATTTGTTGTTTCACACAGGTGTTGAAGTGGGAGTAATAGTGCTATTATGCAGTGTGGGTTTTTCATATTTAGTTTTTAAGAAAATGAAACTCATCAGGCTAAAACAATAGTATTTTAAGAAAAATGGGGGCCTGTTTTTACAGCAATAATTACAAGAATGTGGCATGATCACAAATGCCTAAAAAATCTTCAGTTCTACAAAGCTAGAAAAGGCAACCAAAAATTATGACAGAAGCCATATCGTTGGCCGGTTTACAAAGAGATCTTGCCAAATAATATGAAAGCTGCGATTAAGAAGTCCCAGCGAGTGGATTGGAGCCAGATAAAGCAGTTTATTAATGAAGTTATCGTGCTCTCACAAATCAATCGCAGGAATGTGGTCAAGTTATTAGGTTGTTGTTTAGAAACAGAAGTCCCTTTGTTAGTATTTGAATTTGTGAGCAATGGAACTCTGTTTGATCACATCCACAATCCAAGTAAGTTCCCCAACATGTCCTGGGATACATGGTTGAGAATTGCCTTGGAAACTGAGGGAGCGTTATCATATTTGCACTATGTAGCTTCCACTTCGATAATTCACCACGATGTAAAGTCCATGAACATCCTCTTGGATGTTGATTGCATAGCAAAAGTCTCTGACTTTGAAGCTTTGCGAAGTGATTTGCAATATTAATTCAATACCCTCTCTCACATCCAGATGTAGTGCAAGTCATGTATGAATATCGTGCAAGTCATGTGCGAACATTGTGCAAGTCACGTGCAAATGCCGTACTAGTTCCCACTTTAGCATTTCCTCTCGTATGTAACTTACGTACTAGTTGAATTAAAATCTTCTCATCTGTCACTACTAATTTGTCATATGACATGACCCCTGTCTTAGTACTATTTACATATACAATGAAGTTAGTCATCTCTTCCAAAATAACACATGCATAAAACACAAATTTTATTAAAATAATTTATATCAATATAGAGATGAAAAATTTATAATGTAAAATTATCCCCACTTGATAAATCGCAATTGTCTACTGTGGTTTAAGGAAAACTTGGGGATACTTAGACTTTGAATATATGCAAACTGGCAAGTTGACCGCAAAATGATGTTTTTAGTTTTGGCGCTGTACTGCTCGAGCTGCTGACGGGGAGGAAGGCAATCTTCTTGGAACCAGAAGAAGAGGAAAGTTTGTGCCTATCCTTCATTTCAACGTTTAATGAAGACCGACTCCTCAAGATTGTTGAGGAGCTCGTGTTAAATGATTAAATTCAATAAGAGATGGCATCTTATAACTGAAAATCCTTTCCCTAGTCTAACTTTTTTTCTTTTTTACAAGTTTGAACTCAATAAGAAATAAAATCTTCATATAGTTTATCTTTATATGTTTTTTCTAAAGTTTCAATCCAATAAGAGATAAAAATTGAAGGGCAACTTTATAAAATCAAAGACGGACACTTAGGCACTTAGAAAAGTTGAAAACTCAAATTAAAAGGTAAAAAAAATAAAATTGGACTTCTTACCTTGGAATGATTCAAAGATTAAAATAATAAGAGTTAATATCACGAAAAATCCCGAAATAATTCACATATAATAGATTTATCTCAAATTAATTTTTTTATCACCAAAAATTTTAAATTGGTATACTTGTGATAAATTTAACATCCATTAGTTTCTGTTAAATTTATCATTAAATTGCTTAGTCAGATGACACATGACAATTAACGAATGTATATATTTATAATTTTACTCTCTGTTTATTACATGTATAAGTTTGTGATTTCCGTGGCATTAGTTCGATTTAATGGAAATTAATGTAAGGAATAATTTGTTATAAATATATTAATTTGGAAATTTTTGGTAGAAAAAATAATTTTAGATAAATTTATTACAAATATATTAATTTTTTATTTTTTGTAATATTAATTTAAATAATATTGATGGTGCACGAGAGGTAGTTTATCAAAGAAAATCAGCTTTTGCTTGTCACCGACTGGGTTGGGCTCTGATTCACTTGGGCCATGCACGAGCCTCCCCTCTGCCATTCCCAGTCCAATCCAATCCCACGCGAGTCCTCGACCTCGCTAAGAACCGCCAAATCCCCATCAGTCTCCTCGCAAAGGAGACGAGGGTGGATAAGCGTTTAGCAGTCCGCCAGTTCTTAGCATATGCTGCTCGAGGTCACGCGCTTCTCAAGTGGGTGAGCTCTTTTTCCTCTCCAATCCTAACTTTTGCGCCAAGTGCAGAGTTCTCGCTCACTTTTGTTCACGGAGACGCACTTTGGTAGTCTTTCGCAATCCGCAGTTTGGTTCCTGACCTCCGAAGTGTGGAGGGTTTAGTGGAATATGCGCTTCGGCTGTTGAGAGTTTGTAAGGGTTACCCATTAAGCTATGGATTTGGCAGTGCCTGCCAAGCATACCCATGATGGGTTTTGCTCTTTTCATCAATTTCCTAGGGAAAGTAGAAGGGATAGTGGTTCCAAATGGAGTGTTAGGGCGAGTTCTGATTCGAACTTCGGCAGAGTTAAAGCATTTGGCGACGGCAGGGCGCGGTTGATTGTGTTATCTGTCGATGGTGTTGGGAGTAGAAGTTTTGGGGTTTCCGAGGGATGTAGAAGACAGAGGCTGGATTGTGTTTTTGCTGTTTCGAGAGCCGAAATGTTTGATTCTAATGGGAGATCCTCGATTCTGGCAAAAACCCCTCGTGGGTATATAAATGGGAGGAGTTCCTCACTGGTCACTTCATCTTCTTCCCTTGAGGAATTTGAGAGTAACAATCATCTCCGTCGGCTGGTCCGGAACGGTGAACTGGAAGAAGGGTTCAAGTTTCTCGAGAGCGTGGTTTATCGTGGGGATATTCCCGATGTCATTGCTTGCACCAGCCTGATTAGGGGGTTTTGTAAGCTTGGTAAGACTAGGAAGGCGACTCGTGTGATGGAAATTCTAGAGGAATCAGGGGCTGTTCCTGATGTTATCACATACAATGTCTTGATCAGTGGGTATTGCAAGGCTGGGGAGATTGACAATGCTTTGCGGGTTTTGGAACGAATGAGTGTTGATCCTGATGTTGTCACGTATAATACTATATTGAGGACCTTGTGTGACAGTGGAAAACTGAAACAAGCAATGCAAGTTCTAGACTTGCAACTGCAGAAGGGGTGTTATCCTGATGTAATTACGTACACCATATTAATTGAAGCTACTTGTAAGGAATGTGGGGTTGCTCAAGCAATGAAGCTCTTAGATGAGATGAGGATCAAAGGATGCAAACCTGATGTTGTTACATATAATGTACTTATCAATGGGATGTGCAAGGAGGGACGGTTAGACGAGGCGATCAAATTTTTGACTAACATACCTTCCTACGGTTGCCAACCTAACGTCATAACTCATAATATCATCTTGCGCAGTATGTGCAGCACTGGGAGGTGGATGGATGCGGAGAGGCTTTTGGCTGACATGCTTCAAAAAGGTTGTTCTCCTAGTGTTGTTACTTTCAATATTCTAATAAATTTCTTGTGCCGTAAGGGTTTGTTGGGTCGGGCAATTGATGTTTTAGAGAAGATGCCTAACTATGGTTGCACTCCAAATTCATTGAGTTAT
>MU090610.1:0-23938 GCA_014858505.1 Corymbia citriodora subsp. variegata | reverse complement strand
GTTATTCCAGTTCATACCATCAGACCGCATTTTCTTCAAAAGTAAAATTCTGCTAGCAAGTCCGGCAAGGATAATAACAATCTCTATATCTGTATAAGATTTCAATCTCATATGGTATATTTTCAGGTTCATGCATCTTGTTAATCTAATTAAATGGAACAAATATACGAGGGACAGATTGAGTACATCTTTGGTGAGTAGATGATATTCATGTAAGACCCAGTTGGTCTTGATGCCTTCAGAGCCCTCACGTATGTGGAAAACTAATGTTTTCTTAGTGCCGATTTCGACGTCTCTGGCCTTGACATTCCGGTCAGCACCCGTCTCCTTCCAATAGCCAGAGGGAGTCGTTCTTTTAACCTGTTGGTGTATTTGCAGACAGAAGAACCACCACTCTTGTACTCTGTCATCGGGGCGAATACTTGATTCACCTGTCATTCCCTCGAATTTTCACTGATTGATGATAATATTATGCCCCAAAAACTCATAAACTTGAGGTTTTAAATTTCCGAAAACCATGGCTGCAAATAAATTGTATCAAAGGAGCAAGCAAAGTGATAGTGGTATATGTTCTTACCATAAAACTTATGTGGTAATTCCCAAGGATCCCACCTGCAGATATCAACATCTGGAATTATGCAGGGATCATCTATGATCCCTAGGACTCGGTTCGTCAAGTAATGAGCGACGAACTCCTCATCAGTTGGATGGAATCTGTATCCGATCGGCAAATGCTGTGGGATGATCACAGGTGCCATCTCCTTCCGTTCTATTCTTCACTCGGTGCACAAGTTAATAATGAGCTCACTTCAGTTTGTGGAAGCTGAAAAGTGAGCTTGAACCCTTTACCATCTGGGAGGGTCTTTTTTCAAGTCTTCCCTTCTATGAGAAGTTACCAAACTTTTTGTACGTGGATATCAGAAAAATCATGATCGTGACTGATAGCTGATATTGAAATTTACACTGTTTTTCTCATATGACAATGACAATATCCAGGAAATTTCTGGGATTTGCTCCCGTTATGTGCCCTGGTTGTTGCTTTTAATTACAACAGGAGACTTTTCAAATCATTTTACTAATGACTTAGTGGGAGTCTGAGTTAAAATCAACCTGCTAATAGTCAGTTAACATAAGAGCTATCCATGCACTTTGTGCATTTTCCTTAAATAACAAAGGTGCACCCTACCTGGTCTCTTCAGGTACCAATTTACCAACAAATTACGTACAATGGGATTGTTGTTAGTATTTTGGTTAGTTAAAAAAAAAGAACTTCAGTTGGTTTGGAATTGAGCTGCGTGATAATTGGCTTCATCTCCTTTCAATTAGGTAGGCGTAAACTATGATTTGTATATAGATGGAACAGGTCGTAGAGGATTGACAATTGGCACTTTTCAACTAATGTTTGTGCTCTGAGGCCAGATTAGCCGATTGCTCCCAGAATTCATTTACCTTTGACAGCAAGTGAAAATGAATGTTATCTTCTTTCCTTGTGCATGTTATTATCAATCCACTATTGAAATATGTTGATAGATCAAAGTTCAGATTACAGAAAAGCACTAAACTGCAAGATTTTTCTAAGATGACTTGCGACTATGCCTTAATTGTATAAACCATTGGACTCTAAAACAACCCTCTGATTTCATAGACCGAGTGAGATGTGAGCATAAGCCCTCATGTGTGATAAAAATATAAGATTGCAAGCAATTGGTGGTTGTGGAGAATCAAATAGTGTCATGTTAACTTTTCGACACAAAAGTCTGTTCCTTAACCCTGGGATGGAGTTAAAAGACTGATGTTATTGCCGCTTCCCTTTTCTGGGTACAAATATATATAGTCACTGATTCTGGTGATCATCTCCTCTTTCACCGAAAGGAGGAATTCATTGACTCTGTTTCGGTTACAACTGCCATGAAGCAGAGTCTGCTTGCACTTGTTTAGCAGGTTATTTATATTTAGTACGAGCCATTCTTCCAATAGAAGTCATATATTAGTCCATCATACATGGAATTCCGATACATTGCAAGTTCCAAAATGATTAATTCAGCAAAAGATAAATGTTCCTTGCTCAAATGACCCCACCATGATATCATCCAGCATCTTTCAGGCAATAACAGAAACTAATGTGGATCTCTTATTATGCTGTAAACAGATATACTATAACTAGGATTACAATTCTCGTTTGTTCTCTCCTGATTGTACTGGATTGTTGACCTGGAAAATTCTGTTGTAGAGATTTCAGAGGGAAATTTAAAGAAAAAAATACAAAAGACCATCAATCAAAGAACATATGATAACTGTTCAAAGACCACGGCCTTGGCGTGCTGGGATCTTAAAACTAGAAGATTGAGTCTCCACTGTTTTCTAGAGTTATTTCCTTTGCGTCGGGGTATTCATTTACCGATGTCTGGAGTCTGGTTGAGATGTCTAAGATGCTTAAGTGTTGTCATAAGCTCTTAGTAAGAAATAAGACGCACTGCAGGCAAATCATCAATCTGCTGAGGATATATGTACACTGAGTTGGAGAAGTACGGTCATTTGGGTCGAAAAATCTATGAGCAATCGATCTCTATTGAAATAAAATCGAAAAGTACAATAAAATCAAAGACTTCTCTGTAAAATCGAAAATTTTACTTTGAATATACAAAGCATATTATGAATCCACAATAAGCGTGTAAAAACTTAAGTGGAATACAGCTCCACAAGTGCGTTCGGTCACTTGGATTGCACCAATTCAACGACGTATTAAAAATATGTGGATCCTTTTTTTTTAAGGTATCTTTACTCCACCTTCAAATACCAGTTACTATTCACTATTCACTGTTTATCATAACCGACTGTTCACTGTAGCATAAGACCGTCACAAGAGTTATTGGGAACGTCTAAATTATCAGTCTTTTCATTTCGAGTACCTCTTAAATGCCAAGAACAAAATGTCTGCATACATTTGAAGAAAAAATGGGTCATGAGTTGGATAATATGAAAAAAATAGCAAAAGTGAGTAACATATCTTTGTAGAACTAAGATACCATAACAATATCTTAATCAAGAGATGACAACTATTGTGCATAGAGTATATGCATATATGCTCAGCGTAAACATATAGTTCAACGATAGATCTTCATAGCTATGGCTTAGTCTATAAAGCCAGGCAGAGCATAGATATCAAGTAAACAAAATAAATATATTTACCTGGTATCCAGAAATATATTAAAGAGGACTCGTATTTAGGTGATATTCGTGCATGACCTCTATCCGTTTGTTCCAATCAGGAACGATAAATGATAGGGGTACCAACATGTACGACATTCTTTCAATTTCAAGTAATGATTAACGAGTCCTCTGACGATGATGACGGGCTTCAACTCCGAATCCCGATGGCAAATGCTGCGCGGCTATCTCTTCCATCTCATTTCTCTGCAGAAGCAGCAAGGTAGGGCGGTCTAGGGTTTGGCCGGAGACAATTTTGATGCTGAACCTGTGAGAGAGACGAATTTATATTGCACTCGCTTTCCTTTGGGGTCCAGCCTGTGCCTTGTCTGATGCGCTCTCCTTTACCTTCCTTGGGAAGTTATGCTGTCTGGCTTTTTCCTGGATCCCACATCCTTTCATGTTCTCATTATCTTTTGTATTGATTGGACCTGCTTCTCAAGCCTGGCAACTTCCTGTAGCGGTTGGGAACGAGGGTCACTAATGGTTAGGGGTGTGCATGGTCTGGGTGGGCGGTTCCCACCCTAGAATCGGGAACCGCCCACTAAGGACAAATTCCAAAAAATTGGATTCGGGAACCGCCCGTTGATTCCATGGATCCACCTGAGAACCGGACCGCCGGTCTGGTCCGGTTCCCAGGTGGATCTATGGAACCGGTCTCATAAGCGGGCGAAGAAAAGAAGTTTCACTGGACACATATCGAAAAGATGGTCTATTTAGAGATTTCACAAATGTTCTCATGCTTTTTTCTTTACCTCTCTTATTAGGTTGCCTCAAATAGGATAATAAAAATTATAAACATGGGGCTTCAAAATTTTAATTTTTTTTCAACTAAAAAAATTATTTTTTATAATAAAAATTAATATATATTATTATTATAATACCGGTCCAGTCCGGATGGGTGGGCGGGCGGGCGGATCCGCCCATGCCACCGGTTCCAATTTATTGGAACCGGGAACCGGACCGGTCCCTTTAGGAACCACCGGTTCCGGGCTGGTCCGGTCCAGTTTCGAGCGGTCCGGGCGGTTCCCGGTTCTTTTGCACATCCCTACTAATGGTCCCACCAATGCTTTTTCCAGTCAATTTATTGGCCCACTTTATTGGACCTTCGTTCAATTTTTCTGGTCATTGCTTTACTTTTTTCTTTCTGATTTTCACCATCCTTGTCAATGACGTTATATTTTACTGGTTTCTCTGCTTAACGATAGCAGAATTATAGCAAGAATAACAAAATTAATCTACAAAAATATTTTAAATAACACTACTTCGTAGGGAATGATGTCAAGGTGGCATATATATAAATCCATGTTCATTTAAGGTAACAAAGCATCAAATGTAGCTTAGAGATCCGAAAAAACATCACCATTTTGGACAAATTATATTCTTGCCGAAGCTAGATTCGATAGTACCATATAGGTCTGGGCATATCAACCCCGGAAAGAACCAAAAGGAAACAAAAACCTATCCTTGATAGACTATAAAGTAGTTATTGATTATGTAAATCCCAAGTGAAGTCAACAATTCCCTGAAAAATGTAATTCAGGTAACCAATATTGAGGCTTAATTCCCTAAAAATCCTCAACTTTAGGTCTAATTTTAATTCCACGCAAAATTTTTTTGTGTAAACAAAATCTTAAACTTTTATTTAAGTCATAAATCTACCTATGTGTCCAATCACCACTAATGTCATAAAAATTATCAACCTCAAATCTAGTTAGAGATTTATTATCAAAAACCACTTCTTCATGAACACGCCTCACCCTTTCACAGAAAAACAACAACCGTTTATATTGATAATCTTAAAAATACTAGTGGTAATGTGTGGACACTAGGGCAAATTTGAGGGTAGAATGTAAGTTAGGGATTTTTTTTTTTGACAAATAAACTTCTGGGTAGAATTGAGATTAAACTTAATGATATGAGTTTATTAAGGAATTAGCTTATTTCCTCATTTTTGGGAACCTCTTATGAGCTTCTTGCTATAATTATTATTTAATTTTTTCGCAAAATATCCGGTCCTTTCCAAGTGGCAAGTAAACTGTTCTAAGAAGATATTCTCTGTTACTTTTTGCCAAACTATGCAAAAAGAAAAGGTAACAATTTAAGTTCTTCTGGTTTTGTCACTCATAGGTGAATATTTAACAGAGAATAATTTAATAATGGATGCCTAACTCGAGTGGTAATATTTAGCTGGCTTCATATCAGCCATTTTTCATTTATAAATGAAATTTTTTGTGTCATAAAAAAATGAAAAATCAAGTTATTCTGTAAAATAGTCTTAATTTCAATTCTATACATATTTAACGTTAATGAGGGCAAAAGGACAATTAATAGATACTTTTTGCAGGGTGTCTAGCTAGCTTAGGGATATACTGATATAAAAACAGAGGATTTTGTTTTGCCAATCCAGAAAATGGTGATAAAATTTAGAAGTGGAGAGCACCCTGAGGATTTTTATTGCTGTTTGGCCTTAAATCTATTGGTTATGATTATGTCGTGTAGAGACTGTCAATCGGCTTGCTTGTTTATCATACCCAAGTTCAGGATTGGCTCCCAGCAATGAAGGGTTGAGTCACTCAAGAAAGATGAACTTGAGATATTATCAGGCGATCCCAAGTGAGAATTGCAGCAGCAGAAGAAGGAGAGAGGTTTCCTCACTCAAGAAAGATGAACTTACCCTTATGCACACAAGTAATTACGTAATTTCAAATGGGTCTGTATTGTAGCATCACAGCAATATTGTTAATTCTCTCTTAAGTATACTACAGAGTTGCATGACATATTCTTTCGTTGAGATTATAAAAGAAAAATAAGAATCATGTACAATTACACACTAATGTCTAAAGGCTATAGTGCTGGAAATCTGGATGATCTTAAATCTTGAAGATTGAGTCTCTGATATTGTTCTCCTGTATTTTCTTCCCACCAGGGTCTTCAGTGATGTCTTCTGATCGAGAACTTCGAGATACTTGCAGGCTTCATTTTAGGCAAATATATAAATGAAGGAAAGAAAGAAACAGACTTCTTGGCTAGAAAAGGCATCTTGAATCCAGTACACGAGGCTTATTGTGCTCTACAGAAAGCATGTAGAAACTAAATAAAGTTGAATACGGCTTCACAAGGTCTCTGGTTACTTGTATCACCTTGATTCAACAAGATACACCTAATATGCTTACATCTTGTTCCTTGAGGCATCTTAACCTGCCTTGATCAAGGCATCCAAGTCTGACTGGGTATGTCTAGACTATGGACCAGGAACTATTTTCCTGTACACATTGAAAAAGACAATAATAGTGGAAGGTGAGTAGGTCAATATGAAAAGCAGCAAACCGCAGCAAAATTTCTGCATAGAACAGAGATGGTAAACGTTGTTTTGGACAGCAAAACCAAACACCATGAATAGAGTGTACTGATACATGATCAGCACAAGTAATGAAGTATATTGACAGACTCAATTTCTATCCCTTTGCTGCTGACCAAAAAAAAAAATGATAACATTTATACTTTTGTCTACAAAACCAAGCAGAGAATGCATATAAAGTGCCTGTGAATCTTTGCCATCATCAATCGAATGGGAAAGCTCGTAAGGCACAAAAAATTAACAAATAGTGTTTCTTTGTCTCTCCAGCCAAGCTGACAGAGATGAAATTCATTGGTGCAAAAAGATTGTCCTACTGTATGATACAAGGAAATGAAGAAGAGACGAAAATAATTACCTGGTCGGCTGAAGTCCACTTTAGAGGAAGACGGGTTTTAGGTGATATTCATGCAAGACCTGCTGTCCATGTGCATGGACCAAGCTTGTGTATTCTAATTATGAACTAGAAGTATTCACAGTACCAACAACTTTTAGGTGATATTCGTACATGTCTCCTAGGAATTAGGAGCATTCAGGGTGTTTGAACCCTAGTCATGTGCACGGATCCCCACCCAAGCATTCCAATTAGGAACTGGGAGTATTTGGGACACCCATAAAATTTAGGTGATATTCGTGCATGACCTATTGTCTATGCACGCTGACACCTATTTCAAGTAATGATTGACGAGTCCTATGTGCACGGATCCCCACCCAAGCATTCCAATCAGGAACTAGGAGTATTTGAGGCACCCGTAGAATTTAGGTGATATTCGTGCATGACCTGTTGTCTATGCACGCCGACACCTATTCCAAGTAATGATTGACGAGTCCTGTGGTGGGCTGCGCTCCAAATCTCACCGAGACATGCTCCGTGGCCGTCGCAATCTCTTCCGTCTCATGAATGCTTTCAACTGGGTCCTGGCCTGCGGGGCTCTTGATGTCCAAACCATCACGAGAAGAGATGAATTTATACTGCACTCTCCTCGAGCTGGAGTCAAGCTCGTTCCCATGCCCCTCTCTTCATTGCTTGCTTGGGAAGTAAGACTGTCCGACCCTTTCGGTGGATTCCGTGCGCGCCACTTTTCTTCTTGCCTTGTTTATTGTTTCGTTTGTCTGGAGAGTTCAAGACTTGTTTCTCAAGTCCGAGAACTTGCTGAGGAAGTTGAGACACCTTCTCGTTGCCGGTTCCTACCAATGCCTTTTTCCAGTCGATTCATTTGCTTAATATGTAAGGAGAATCTCCCGTCATCAGAAAAAGCCGTAAAAATTTCCCATTATTGGTAATAATTTCGATTTCATTTTTAAATTTCTAGTTACCTTGGTGTAAAAAAAAGGAAATTATGATGGATAACTCGAATTTTGGATAACTTGTTTACGAAGAAGATTGAAAAAGTGCCGGTGCCTTTAAAATTCTACCCACAAGGAAATCTTCCAATTTTGTACCCCATGGGAACCTACGATTTTGATGCTTTGTCGGATGTCATGTAATTGATGGCTGCCTTCTCTTCTTTTCTCTTTGATTTTTCGCCTGCGTCTTCGTCGGGGAGGCCATGTTGCTCTCTTTTATTGGTTCCACTTTCTTTTTCTGCATCAAATATTTTCTTTTGTCGAAATTGCATCAAATGGTTCGATGGCATAGAAAATGTGGGATTCTAGAGAGACTCAAGAAATCGATCCACTGTAAAAAAAAAAAAAAATCAATATCATAAAAAATTTCAAATTAGTACACTTATAACAAATCGAATCAAATTAATTTTTTTATCACAAAAAATCCCAACCTAGTATATTAGTGATAAATTTACTCCAAACTAATTTTATTTCTGTATGTTTTGCATTGCATTTGCCAGAATCTACAGACACTAAGAATAAGAAATGAGCAATAGAAATCTGTGTAGTTGGTTTTGTAGATATTGTGTTTCCCTTTTTCCCTTTTCTGTTCAAGAAGAAACCTCGGTCATTGTCTTGAGTGTCCACTGGCTTAACCAGTGGAGTTTTCAGATGAATGGAAAGTTCTAAATCTTGAACACAAAATGTAATCTGATCATGAATCTATCATTTGGTACTATCAAGTGGTTAAACTTGTTGAAATGCAAGAAAGTGTAATGGCTATCAATACTATCGAACACTCAAGCGGCAATGGAGAAATGATGGTCTGTAAGGCTTGATTACGCTTCAAGTTTCTTCAAGGACCTAAATAGCTGAGTGTTGTGGCTAACTCTTGCCATATCTTGCAGTTGAAATTCACTCAATATATCCAGATTAGAGCTGAAATATAGTGGGAAAATGTCCTAGTAAAGCGCAAAATGATTAGTTTTATATACATATAAAAGAAAGCCAGCTTCTTAAATGTTTGAACTTCAACACCACCGAAGTAAATAAGGAAATCTAGAATGAAGGAGACTAACTTAACAAAGAATGGCTAATTTAACATCTTAGTCATGGTTTAACAAGAAAGGCGGGTCGGAAATCATACATATGAATGATACTAAACGGTTTTTTCAGAATGTTTGGATAGACTCACCAAATTTTGAGCCCATGTCTTCATTTACTTGCTCTAGATGAGTCCACAATGGAGTAAAACGTAAAATACCAAGCAAACAGGGAAAAGAAATGCATAAGGTACATAAATGACCGCAATAAGAACTGAGTGGTCAAGACTTTAAGGAAAAAGGCTGAAACATTTTACACCCAATGATTCGTACCATCAATCCAATGTAGCGTGCCTAAGCCCCAATATGATTTTATATGCAAAATCTCTAATAAAATGGTGAACACTAGTAACCTGGATAAGATATTGGAAAACAAAAGGATACATGATAGATGACACCCAAATTTTTATCAACTTTTGAAGTATCCATTTTATTTTACAAAAAAATATAAAAATAAAAAAGCCATTTAAAAAAAAAATGACGAATAAAAATGTGTCAAATGAAAAAGGAAATAAAAAAAATGAATGAAAATGATAAGAAAACGAAAAAAAGAAAATCGAAATCGAGTGGGCCGGTGTTGTCCAGCCCATCTTTTTTACACCTAAAACAAGACCAAGGTGTTCTACAAGGCGTGCCACCTGGTGCGAAAGAGAAAGAACGAGCATAACAGAAAAGATTCGGCGGGTCCATCGTCGTCGGCTATGGCCGTGGATGGAGGAGCTTGACTGACTGAAGATAAGATAAGCTTCGCTGATGAAGAGAAGGAAGCCACCAAGAGAGAGAGAGATGTTGGAAAGAGATTTGCTCCAGTAATCTTATTACGATTACAGAAATCATAGGATAATTGATTTAGTCATAGAATATCTTTAGAATATTCAAAAGATATAATAGGAATTGTAATCTTATTGATTTTATTTGATTTTTCCTTTGCTCTATATATGTAGTCATGTACATGTACAAGATAGACAGAGTAATACGATTACATTTCCATTCAATATTTCCCGTTTCCTATCATGGTATCAGAGCTACGTTTCTGACCTAGCTTCCGCAAATAATCCTCCCGAATTGCTCTCGGCGGTTTTTCGATTTCGTTGTTGCAAATCTCAACCTGCAAAACAAATCGACACACCGAGTAGGAATTCAATTGTTTATACACCATGTCGAAGAACCACAAGTCAAATACTGATGAAATAATTCCACCCATGGAGGAGTCGTCCAACAACAATTCATCAGATCAGATTGACTTATCTCAGAACATGCAAGATCCTGTTCAACAAACTCCAGAGCCCACTCCAGTTCAACCCGCCGTCCCAAATCCATGGCCAGCAGTGCAATGGATCCCTGTTCAAAACCAATGGACTGCTGGGCGCAATCAATTTGGCTCACCCGGAGATGAAGCCAATTTCGGACATCAGCCATTTACGGGTTACAGACCCGAACCAAGCTTCGCTGGTCAAGGGATGAATCCCCACCCGGGGATGCAACTTGCAATCTACCCGTATGCTATTCCATCGATCGGCTACCGTCCGGAACTCGGCGATCCACTTTATACATCGCCAGCCGACGGACCGGAGCTACGGCTTATCACCTTGCAGCTCACCGGACCCGACAATTACAACACTTGGGCTCGGGATTTTCGGCGAGCCCTCGTAACCAAAGACAAGGATGGGTTCTTGGATGGTACTGTGCCCTTCCCGGCCGACGAACGAATGCAACGACATTGGCGCAAATGTAGCCAACTCATCCGCACTTGGATCGGGAATTGTATAGCTCCTGACGTTGCCGCCGGCCTCCCACCAACAGAAGATCCGAAAAAAATGTGGGAGGATATTCGCGAGATGTATGGAAAATTGGACCGGGCGAAGCTGTTCTCACTCACTCAAGCCTTGTCGGAGTTGAAGCAAGGGAACCTCTCGGTTACCGCTTGCTTCAACCGGCTCTCGGCTCTGTGGAACGAGCTCGAAGCGGCCGAGGAGGAGCTTAAGGGACCCGAAGACACTCTGACCCAATATAAGCAAATCAGAGAGAGAGAGAAGGTTACCCGTTTCTTGTTGATTCTTAATGATAGCTTCTCAACGTTCCGGTCGCAGATCCTCGCCATGGATCCTGTCCCTCCTCTCGGCCGGATCTATCAATTGGCCATCCAAGAAGAAAATCAGAGACTAGCCACGACTGAATACACGAAAGGAGGAGAAGGAGTGGCTCTCATCGCGTCAGCAAAGATGCGCTCGTCGCAACGTATGCTCGGCACTCTCGGACAATTGCCGCGCACGGAGACCTCCCATGAGTCTCATCGAGCAGCCAGGTCATTGACCTGGGAAGAAGAAGATGACAATAACCCTAAAGGCTCACGGATGGAGAGCCCAAATTTGAGACAAAAATCAATTGGCCCATATTCTGCCACCCATGAAGCCGAATTGGGTGGGCCTCATCAGGCCACATCAGCTCCATCTTTTAGACCATCTAATGGTCCTCGAGGTGCCACATCATCAAAAGGAAATGGGCAGAATTTTAAAAATAAAGGTAAATATTGCGAATATTGCAAGCGCCCATATCATACAATTGATACTTGTTGGAAACTGCATGGGAAACCTACTGATAAAGAGAAAAGAGAGAAAGATTTTTCTGCTCATCAGGTTATGACTCAAGGGACTGCAAATGCAACTCAGACAATAACTCATGATCAGTACCAAAATATCATGAGGAGCTTAAATCAGTTGAGGTTTGCGGACAAAACTGCAGGTTTCTCAGGTACCTCTGTTTCCAAGAACAATAATTTTTTAGTTGATGCATGGATAATCGACTCTGGCGCTAGTGACCACATAATTTGTGATGATCGATTTTTCTTTGATATTCACAAAAAATCTCATCATGATATGTCTGTTCGTCTTCCTAATGGTAGCATCACCTATGTTACCAAAGTTGGTACTGTCCACCTTAGTCAGCACATTACCCTTAAAAATGTCCTTTACATTCCTGAATTTGAGTTCAATCTTATATCAGTATCTAGGATTTGTGAGGACAATCCTTGTCATGTTGTATTCAATTCCAAAAATTGTCTCTTTCAGGACCATTCGACTGGCAAAGTGATGGGCTTGGGTAGTGTTGCAAAAGGGTTATATTTCTGGATTAGCTTTCCGAAGAACTTTGATTTCTCATTGCTAAATAAAGGCATTTCATGTAATGCTACTAAAAGCAATAAAAGTTCTCTTTTTCATCAATGTTTGGGACATAGCGCTCGTTTTCCTTATCCAAATTGTCCAATTTGTCCTTTAGCAAAACAATCCAGATCACCTTTTCCTGTGAGCACATCTCGAGCTACCAGTGCTTTTTCCCTAATTCATGTAGATATATGGGGTCCTTATCACACTCCACATCGTGATGGATCTCGTTTCTTTCTAACAGTTGTGGATGATTATACTCGTGCCACTTGGGTTTTCTTGATGCAATCCAAGAGCCAAACATTCTCAAATTTGTTGAATTTCTTTTCATTGATTAAAAATCAATTCGATAAATCTATCCAAAGAATTCGCACAGATAATGGGCGAGAGTTTTTCACAACAGAATGCAAGTCTTTTCTTGCTTCTCATGGGATACTTCGTGAAACTTCCTGCGTCTACACTCCTCAACAAAATGGGATTGTAGAACGCAAACATCGTCATCTCTTAGAAGTAGCTCGTGCTCTTAAATACCAAGCGTCCATTCCAAAAACGTATTGGGGAGATTGTGTGGTCACAGCAGCCTACTTGATTAATCGCATGCCGACTAGAATTCTTGAAGGATGATCACCCTTTGAAGTACTTTTTAAGAAAAATCCAGAAATTAAACACTTGAGGGTTTTTGGTTGTCTATGCTATACAACGACTGTGGGCCCTCGAGATAAAATGGAAGCTCGTGCTATTCGATGTGTGTTCATGGCATATCCCCTTCTACAAAAGGGTTATACAGTTATGGAGATATCTACAGGTCGGTTTTTCGTTAGCCGAGACATTGTTTTCCATGAAGAAATATTTCCATTCCAAGAATTGCAGAATATCTCTGAGGCATCTGGATTAACGTCCAACCATCGACAATTTCTGTCAGAAGAATATTTATCTACAAGTTCGCAATATATTATTGTGCCACCGCAACAAATGTCAACAATCCCGGAATTCCCTAAACAAGTAGTTGAGTCACCTGCACCACTCAATGAAAGGGATGATTCACCAGTCTCATCTCCAAAGCAACTTGTGAGTGAACCATCTCCAGCATTGTCTCCACAGCAAATTGTTGACCAGCCTCGACGTTCGGGTCGTTGTGTCCGTCCACCTACATGGACAAAGGACTATATATGTACCACTTTAAGTTCTCCAAGTACACATTACCCTATATCCTCTTATGTTTCCTTTGATCGACTATCACCGGAACATATGTGTTGTATTAGTCGCATATCTGAGGAACATGAACCTTCCACCTATGAGGAAGCGGCACGTGACCAACAGTGGCAACAAGCTATGGAGGTAGAATTGACTGCTCTTATAGATAACCATACTTGGGATATAGTTTCCTTGCCTTCAGACAGAAAACCAATTGGGTGTAAA
Organism: Corymbia citriodora subsp. variegata; assembly: GCA_014858505.1. Lineage (NCBI taxonomy): Eukaryota > Viridiplantae > Streptophyta > Magnoliopsida > Myrtales > Myrtaceae > Corymbia > Corymbia citriodora. Next base: position 10,364 of record MU090610.1, on the reverse strand, counting down.
TGGGTATATAAGATTAAGTATAAGGCAGATGGTTCTATTGAGCGATACAAAGCTCGACTAGTTGCTAAAGGCTTTACACAACGGGAAGGTTTTGACTATCATGAGACCTTTTCTCCTGTTGCCAAAGAAGTAACGGTACGATCTTTTCTATCCGTCGCTGCCTTCCGTAATTGGGAGCTACATCAGATGGACGTCAATAATGCTTTTCTCCATGGAGATTTAGATGAAGAAATTTATATGGAATTGCCACAGGGTTTACGCAGACAGGGGGAGACTCGGGTATGTCGTCTACGTAAATCCCTATATGGACTCAAACAGGCTTCTAGGCAGTGGTACGCAAAATTTACTGCTGCTCTTACAAGTGCGGGTTTTCAGCATTCCAAGCATGACTATGCATTATTCACATGGACGAAAGGTACTTCGTCAATCTATTTGTTGATTTATGTTGATGACATTCTCATTATGGGAAACGATGATCTTGCCATTAAGAAGTTCAAAGAATTTTTGCATTCTAGTTTCCGTATCAAAGATTTGGGGCCTCCCAAATACTTTCTTGGAATTGAAATAGCTAGATCTGACAAAGGAATATGTTTGAGCCAACGAAAGTTCATCTTGGAAATTATATCTGAAGCAGGATTGTCAGGATGCAAACCAGCAGTGATTCCCATCGAACAGAATGTCAGACTCACGACATTTGATTTTGATCAAGACTCATCATCACCTAATCAAGACCCATTGCTTCATGATCCATCGGGTTATCAAAGGCTTGTTGGGAAGTTGATCTACCTCACTATGACTAGACCCGATATATGCTATGCAGTACAGATACTTAGTCAATTCATGCATAATCCAAAACAGTCCCACATGAATGCAGCATTGAAAGTTGTGAAATATCTGAAAGGCAGTCCAGGACTTGAAATTTTATTATCTCGAGATTGCAACTTGAGAATGATGGCATATTGTGATACTGATTATGCTACTTGTCCAATGACAAGAAGATCTATCATGGGTTTCTGCATAAAATTAGGAAGATCCTTGATTTCATGGAAGACTAAGAAGCAATCAACTGTCTCTTTATCATCAGCAGAATCGGAATACCGAGCCATGGCGAAAACAGTTTGTGAAATAGTTTGGATACGGGGTCTACTATTGGATCTTGGAGTAGAGGTTGATGGGGCAAGCGAGCTATTTTGTGATAATGATGCTGCACTTAAACTGGCGGCAAACCCTATATTTCATGAAAGGACAAAACATATAGAAGTTGATTGCCATTTCACTCGAGAAAAAATTCAAGAATGAGTCATTACAACTCGAGGAATTGGAACTGCGGAACAGCCTGCAGACATCTTTACTAAACCTTTATCCCAAAGACAACACAAGTATTTGTTGAGCAAGCTGGGCGTCCTTGACATATATGAGCCGCCAGCTTGAGGGGGAGTGTTGGAAAGAGATTTGCTCTAGTAATCTGATTACGATTACAGAAATCATAGGATAATTGATTTAGTCATAGAATATCTTTAGAATATTCAAAAGATATAATAGGAATTGTAATCTTATTGATTTTATTTGATTTTTCCTTTGCTCTATATATGTAGTCATGTACATGTACAAGATAGACAGAGTAATACGATTACATTTCCATTCAATATTTCCCGTTTCCTATCAAGAGAGAGAGAGAATCAGGGAGGCTTTCTTCAAAGGATCCCGGAATCGTTCTTCACGAACAGGAGCTGTTCATCGCCGGAATCAATCTCGTTTCCGTCCATACTAACGCTGGTCACTCCATCGTGTCGTATCCATCACGAACCAGGTAATCAGTTTTTCCTCTGTTCCTTAGGAATCAATAATGCCGCCGAGTCCCATTGCTAGATTTCGTAGTTTAGTCGATGCATACATACGACCCTTCGCCGGAAACTTAGCTCTCACCGGCGAGTCTCCCGACCGAGGCCGTCCAAGTCAGCATTTATCTTTCATTATAAGTGCATTATTCGTGATTGTTTGTGTGATGGAATTACTGGTGTCGAAAATGTTAGTTTTGGTGAGGCTTTTTTTTTTTTTTTTGGGTGAGATTTGTGGCCGCCGGACTAGGCGGCCGGCGGTAGCGCCGGTCGGAATAGACGTCCGGTGAGTGGTGATGTTTCTGTGACGGCGGAGGATGGCGGCCGGCGGCCGGAGAGATGGTGGCATCGGGTGTTTCTGGTCGGCGGAGAATGAAGTTGCAGGTGGAGACGTCTTCGGGGGGAGGATGGCTACAGGTGGAAGAAGACGGGGAAAAGAGAAACTAGGGAAAAAGACAAAAATAAAATAAAATAATCCAAAATTTTTAAATATATATAGTAAGAAAAAATCATTTCATTTCGAGACGGGTCGGATCGGGTAAAGGGTCCGAACCCGTTCCCCCGAATATAATAATAATAATAATAATAATAATAATAATAACAAATTTTAAATCATAAAAAATAAAAAAGGCCGAAAATCCCTATAAATTAATAAAATATTTTTAATTTGTAAAAAAATAGAAATCATAAAAACCATTAACAAATTCCAGAAAATTCAGAAATATTGAAAATTTTCTGAAAATCTATAAAAAAAATGTAAAAAATAGAAAATATAAAGGTTTTAAAATCTTAGAAAATCATTAAAAAAATTAGAAAATCCAAAAAAATTTAAAATTTGGAAATTCAGAAAATAACAAATAATAATATATTAAAAAATTAAAATCAAAACTTTTAAAAATTCAGAAAAATTGGAAATTTTCTAAAAAATTAAAACGCTAGAAATCAAACATTAGTTAAATTCAAAATTTTCTTATTTTGATTGGGTACTCTAGAAATCAATGCATGTTAAAATTTGTGTAGGCTTAATTGAACGCTTGATGTTACATGAGGTATGAATTTGGGAGAATCTGAGTCAATGAAAGACCATCAGCCCGAAAATTGCTAATATCCCTAAACCTAATCATGACAATGACCCAACATTAGCGGCAGGAAAGAAATTAAGCTAAATTGACAAAATAACCTCGCATCCATGAAAAATTGGACCAACTCAATTCCCACCTCATTAAAATATCACATCCCAAACTCAATCGTTAGCAATCAAACTAGCCACTCGCAATCGAATTCAAAGACAAAACACTAATGTAGCTATACAACGACAACATCTCAAACTAGTAATTGATACAATTTTCCACGTCACGAACTCACAAGTATGGGGAAAAGTTTGCGGCGTGCAAAATTGAACTGAAGTTTGCCCAGGTAAAAGGAAAAAAGGAGAAGAGAGAGACATGCCATCTCCCATTCTGATCTGACAATGGGAAATGGGGAATAATAATATTTATTCAAAATAAAGACTGAGGTACAAGTCTCTTTCCCAATCAATGAAATACTCTGATCTTAGGCTCATATAATCAGAGGGTAACAAACGTCACATTTTTTATTTCTTGTTTCACAAATACCTTTAAGATGGAATGTATAACTTGACCACTAGAATAACAAACATGAACACTACTCACACAATTCTTATAATTTCAGCTTTTTCATAGGCGATGCTCTTTTGTTGTCTAGGTTCAATACCCATTTGGATATTGCATATCTCACCACCACAAATATTATGCCGACCCACAATATCACCATAGTAATTTTGGTTAGTATCTTCCATTTTAAGTTGCTTATCAGAATTAATATTATTGTGAGGGACGGAAAAAAAGATATGATGTTACACGAAGTAAAATATTCATATGTGCGTGCATGTTTATGTATCATGATTGGTGTGCTAGCTATGTATGATTTTTTTCCTTTGAGTCTTGCCCCACTTCGTCAAGGGGGTGTGGCAGGACTTAGAGGCAAAACAACCATACATGGCTACATATCCATCATGACATATAAATATCTACGCGCGTACGAATATTTTATTTTGTGTGACAACATACGTTTCTTAGTGTAATATTAATTCTAATAAGCGGCATATTCTTAAATTGGAAGATATTTACCAAATTTACTATGATAATATCATGGATCGGTGTGGCGGTGAGCTATGCAATAACAATTTTAGTATTGAACCTGGATAATAAAAAGAATGCCACCGATGAAAAAGTTGGAATTATAGTAATTTTTTTTTTTTGGTAAGGAAATTATAGTAATTGTGTTGGTCGTGTTCATGTTTATTATTCTAGTGGGTCGAGTTACATGTTCAATTTTAAAGGTGTTCGTGAAATATGAAATCAGAAATGTGGAGTTTATTAATGCCCGATTATATGAGCTCAATACTCTCAGGTCCCAGACCTGAACTACGGAAAAAAAAGAAAAAGAAGCTAATATGCAACAATGAATTGCGTGGATTTGAAAGCAAATAATGGCTTGGATTTCAGCTCTTCATTGCGTTCTAAAATCTGAACAACTTGGTAGGAATCTCTGGTAACAGCAACAATCAACAAGTGAAACAAAGAAACCAATCAAATCGAACCCAAAATCAATGTCAAGACGGGCTGGAATTGGAACCAGATCGCTGTTAGTGGCCATGAGATTGTTCGGTGCATGGCGGGCGAGAATTGATTCACCATAAACAGAATAAACCACCAGCAGCTAATCATCCATCCCTATCAGCAAACCTCGCCTATGATCGCAACGTGCACGCTAACATGGAATCATCAACACATCCCACTTATTATCACACCATATCCGATGAATAAAACTCACATAGTTCTGTGATGCTGCCGGACACGATCTCCACAGACAATTGAGAATCGTCGGACTTCGACCACGCCACGAACAAGTCCTTGCACAGCTCTCTGCTCAAGCTCACAGTAGAGGAGGGAGAGAGGGGGGAGGAGGAGGGAGGTGTCGACAGCGAGGGGGGAGGAGGGGACGGCGGGGCTGCTGCTGTGTCGCTGGCTTTTGTGACGACCTCCATGGCGTTCTAGATGCTATAAAATAGACTTGTGATTGATTGGGTAATTTTTTCCTATAGCACCCATGGTTCATGTTAGATGGCACTGAGCTTCAAGAGTTAGACACTTAAATGAAGATCTACCTTTAAAACCACGTCTCAAATTGCTCTTTTTCATATGGACTGGGTTTAGCTGCTATAAATGGATACACATTGAATAAACGTTAATGCTTGTAATGATCCATCTCCTAAATCAGACGCAAGATATCTAGATAAGTACATATACAAAGATCCACCCTGGCCACTTGTATGAGTTTTTGAAACATGTTTCTATATGAAATTTGAATCGAAATTTGGATACACTCGTGCCTTCCCCTCAAATTTGAGTGTCCTTATAAGTTGGAAGGAGTACTTGTGGGTTGTAAGGCAGGCAGATGCAGGAAGTGCATCTAAAATTAGAATAGTTCTTGGATCATCCACTCATTAGCCAGAAAGCACAAGGTAAAGAAACCAGTCATATCACAGATATAACTTCCTATGCTTGGAATGCATAGTTGTGCTACAGTGGTTTTCCTTCAATTACACTGAAACCTGCGCAAAACATATACAACCTGCGCAAAACATATACTGAAGTATCTAAACTTTCACAACCAAGCAACACCCTACAGTTTGTACAAAACGCAGAGTCTCTTCCCACCCAACCACAGATTTTACAGTACACCCAGCTTCCATCTCTCCTTCGTCAACTACATGGTAACTAGGTACAGGTAAGGCCATCATACAGCTATATATGAAAGATTGGCATACTAATTCGTCCCTAACCGACATTCCACAGATCCAAGATCGCAATACCATCGCTCGGAGAATATGGCATAGCATGGCATTCGTCAGGAGGCCCATCTATAAAATAATGACCATTGTAAAGTGAGCTTTGCTCTTCTTGCATCTGGGCCTGCTGAGGAATAATAGGCACGTTACTGTCTGGCATACTGGAAATTGACATCTCATTCTGATTTTCAGTTTCGAACATAACTTCCTCAGGTGCCTGAAGGAGGAAAAATGGAAAAAAAGGTAAGGTTTAGTTTCGCTAGGTATGTCAGTAGATCATTTTGCTATATGTCAACATAAAGTAATTTTTGGTTACCTGTGCACTACTGGTGCTTGAACTGGCCGAAGTACTTGCTTTCTTAGGTGTCCTGTCGATTATGTGACAGAGAACAAAGGCCATCTGCAAAGATCAAAGGATGAGGGTCAGAGTTCTATAGATAGAGACCATTTTAACCATATATACATGAAATATTGTATGCATAAGATGGATGAAGAATCACAAACTAAAGATATTCCTAAATGTCTACACCAGATTCAACCTTACCTGCACTGGTAAACACACTAAATATGCTCAATTAGAGGGATCAAAAGAAGAAAATATCAATTACCGGGCCAGAGATTTTACTGTCATAGACTTTTGAGCTTAGGTGATATTCATGCATGACCATGTCAGTCTTGCTTCCTTCAGGTTGTCGACCTTCATAGTAGACCAAAATCTTCTTGATTCCGATTTGCTTGCCCATGTCCGGTGATCGTATGATGTGTTTCTTACAGGTATCCTTCCAATATCCTAACTTCGTCATCCTGTTATTAGAACCAAGAATGTTTGGTATCTTGTCCTCGTGGGGACAGAAGAAGAAGCACTCCCGTCCATCTGATGGTATGTATGATAATTCTACAAACGAAGAACCATCAAATGAAGTAAATGATTGCAATCTCTTAGGCAACAAGCGAACAGCACAAAAAGTATGGGAAAGTGAAAAAATAAAGAAGACTAAAAGTATTAACACCACACCAGGAAGTTACCATTGTATAAAATGAACAAATCAGCAGGCTCGTGGTCATAGATATATAGCTCTGGGATTAGGCAAAATGCTTCCAGTTTTCCCTTGAGCTTCCCTTTAAGGTGATGATCGACAAGTTCGTCCTCGGTCGGTTGGAATCTGAGTCCCACAGGCCATGTCGCCATTCGATCTGATGATGCCTGTCAATCTCAACTTCAACCTGCAATAGAACTAGAGAAGACGAGCCTAGACAACTTACTAGAGCAGGGAAAAAAAGAGACGAACCAGAGTTTACTGTTTGCTTTGCTCTGCTTGGGACTTGAGACAGTGTGACTCCAAAGCCCTTCCAACCGGTTCATCTTTATAGCTCAAAGGCAGCAAGTTTTCTTCTTTCAGAAGGCATTGCACCATTCAGCGGATCCCACTTCAAGCTCGAGACGACGCTTTTGCCGACGCCCGGAATTCCTCTGCCACCTGTATTAACTTTTTTCGTTAAAGTTTCAAAGATCATTAACAAAATTTGTTTATCTGTCTAAAGTGAGTTTAGCCACTCAATAAAAATAACAACAAAATGATGCGACGGACTTATATTAAATCATTGAATATGACTCGCTTGTTTATTTGCACACGACGGTAGGTGAATGCTTTGCAAGTCACATTGCATATCACTTACTACATGAATTGCAAGATCAGCTCCTGCATGCATGAATAGCCCCCATCTTGAAGCGAAGTTGAAGCTTGGATGTGTTTTGCTGTGAAGCATACGAGTGTGACGTGCCGATGACAATATGGAGTTGCAATTGGTTCCCAGTCAAGAAGACTTCAGTATTTCATATGATGCGTGTGCACTGAACAATGGTAATAGCTAAAGTAAAAAAGAAAGATTCGCGTTGGTACAGTATGACTTCTGCTAAAGGTCTAAAACTTGGGAATTGACATGATAGAACTTGACATTTCTATCCACATCTCATTTCTTCAATTCAACTGATATAATGAAAAATCATTTTACCATGCTCAATACCAAACTCTTACTATCGGCTTAATGAGGGTAATTCTGCAAATTCCCCATGTTCGAATGCATGCCCGATTTTTAAAATTTCAGGTTATCCTTTTTATGGTATTTGACATCTTTAGCAAAGGGATGTGTCCCATTATTGAGGGGTTGATATCAAAGTTCGCGTAACAAGAATAGAGCATTTAACCCAGGTAATTGGCTCAAAACTCCTCTAGATTAGGGCTTCGACTTTAGTCCCTCTCTCGAAAATATCCCCAGGATATGAGATATCCAATGCTCGCTAATCGTCCTAATATTTTCTAGACCATGAGTAAGTACATTTCATGGATGTGGGTCGATTATAGGCCACGCGCTCCTACATGGACCATGCTTTGATGGTTTACATTCGTATGATCCATGATGGAAAACAGGTCTTGCCAAGAATTTCCTATGGAGTGCATCAGATTTGCCAATTCTCTTTTCCCGCAATCTCAACCTAACAAATTTTCAATTTTGCTTGTCATTTTTATTCACTCAGACTACATTTGTTTCATAAAAAGTTGAAATTTATACATAGTATTTCCGGCGATGTCATTTTTCAGAAAAAGAGTATTTTTTTTCCGTGTTTGCTTGAAATTGAGTTGGAAATCCTTTTTCACCACTTGGTACAAAAAATGGCTTTTCACGATGGATTTTCCTCCAAATAAGTCTCTCATTTATTAGAGGTGATTGGTTCCAAACCAGTCAGGTTGGTTTCTAATTTTTAATCATGAACCGACCTGTTTATCTTAAAACTTGCCTGGAGCTGAGTTGATCAGGGCCTTTTTTTTTTTCGTTTCTTTAAGCTTCACACCTGCATAAAACCCTTGAAAATGTGAAAAGCAAGTCCAGTAGAGGATCTCCAGTAGAACACTATCAAAATAATAACGTAGAGTGGCAGATAATTTCCTGAATGAAATCTTCGGCACCTTGGAACATCAGAAAAATAGCATCTATGATTCCATTTAAACATGAAACCCACTGTCCTATAATTAAACAATTAATTACCCAAGGAAGCAAATCAGCTGCTGAAGAAGGTGAGGAATCTTCGGAGTTACTAATTATCAAACCAAGAACTACGATATAGGGAAAGGTCTTACCTCTAACACATCAAACCCCATTTGCACATAGATGAGCATGACACGAGTGCACCTTGACCTCATAACAGATTTATGACTAATCAGTACAAGTCGAACATCGGCCATGACATTGTGAAAAATGACTTCAACATCAGGAATGAAACCAGCTTCATGCAATCTCCTGTTCCTAGCTTTCCACAATTAATAATATACTGCACCATCTGAGGACTTTACCTAGGCAAAACGAGAACCAAACGGTAGACCATCCAGCAACAAAGCAGCAGCAGCAGCAGCATCACTAATCCAACAGTTGAAATTGGAAAATTAACAAAACAAAGCTTGAACCAGGTAATTTTCCTTAGATTAGTTTCTGAAGAGTACAAAGAGCAAGTAAAATGGCTCGATCAGAGGACTGAGCTCATGAGCCGTAGTAAACTTCTCAAGCTTTGAATCCCGAGCCAACTTTGTCTACCAAGGATTCACGAGTGATCTCCAACTTAGAACTTGATCATAACTTTCCTCCATAAAAGAGCGTTCCAAGTCCAAAGACTTACCTAGGGTGAACTGGTCCGATCTAGGTTCAACCAAGGAGCCAAACTGGTGAAATCGGTTCCCAAGTAGAACAGGCAGTTCCAGCCTTAGAACGTGGAAACAAACCAATCTTACGCCGGTTCGAGGTTTGTGGAACTGGAACCGAACTAGTTATTTGTTACACTACCTTGAAACGGTCGATTCAAGCCAGTTCAGTTCGATTTCCAGATTGAATCATACCTAATGCTCCCCCTAACGCCCAAGTGTCTGAAGAATCTTCATGGTTGGGCTTTTCACTTACGAGATCAATGAAAATTTTTAGCAAGAGCAGACATTGGAGACTATGACCTGTCTTTAGCAGAAAGTTTAGATGGAGGGGATGTATCTAAAAATGGATGAATCTTGGATCATCCACTCATTGGCCAGAAAACACAAGGTAATACAACCAGTCATTTTATTGACAGAACTTCCTCTTGTGCTTGTGGTGCATAGTTAGGCTACACAATGTCTTTCCTTGACTCACAGAGGAACCAACACAAAGCATATAATGAAGTACCTATTCTTTCACAACCTGATTGTTGTAAGCAGCACTACATAGTTTGTACCATACACGCTCACAATCTCTAGTCACCCAACTACAGTTTTTATAGCACACCCATCTCCCATCCCTCTCATGTCAACAACATGGTAACTAGATAGAAGTAAGGCCACCAAATTCGTCTCCATGAAAGCTACTTTGGCTTGCTGGTCCATCTTCAGGGACATTCCACAGATCCAAGATCTCCATTCCGTTGCTCAGAGAAAATGGCATATCACACAATTCGTCACTGCACCCATCTATAAATGGACAACCATTATAAAGCGGGCTTTGCTCTTCGTGCATCTGGGCCTGCTGAGGGATAATAGGCATATTACCATCTAGCATGCTGGAAATCAATATCTCATTCTGATTCTGGGTTTCGATCATTACTTCTTCAGATGCTTGGAGGAAGAAAAGAAAGGGGG
>MU090609.1:0-23952 GCA_014858505.1 Corymbia citriodora subsp. variegata | reverse complement strand
CTGTTGTCCAGATACCACGACAAGAGGCTGTCGTCACCCTCCGATATCAGCTCATAGATCAAGGATCTCACCGCAGAGTGAGCGGTGGTGAGCACAGCGACAGCGGCAAGGAGCCAGGGCAAGCTGGCAGAGGAGGGGCTCAGGCCCGAGAGGGGAGAGCGGAGGGACTCGTCGAAGGAACTGGATATGGAGTCCAGCTCCTCGGCAGTGAGCTTCGCACCCTTCTTGTCGCCGGGAGAGGGGAGGCGCCTATACATTTTCTCGAAGAATATGCAGAGGACAGAATATATTTTCTGGTTTTTCTCTGGAAAGCTGAGACGAGAAAGTGGTGGAAAGTTTTGATGGGTATGGTCAGTGAACCCATGCGGTCTTTATATAGGGCGAGTATTCTCTTAGGAATGCAAGAACAGTGTAAATATGGAATACAATTTTCATAAAAGAATTCTTGGAATGTAATTAAAAGACACGCCCCAATAATGCAAGAAATATGTAATATGAAAATTAAATTCATAAGAGAATTCTTGGAATGAAATTAAAAGACATGCCCCAATAAGGTGTTCTTCTAGGTGCTAGGAATGCAAGAAAAATGTAAATATGGAAAGAAAATTTCATAAGAAAATTCTTGGAAAGTAATTAAAACACAAGCCCCAATAATGCAAGAAAAATGTAATGTGAAGAGAAAATTTCACAAGAGAATTCTTGAAATGTAATTAAAAGACTCACGCCCAATAAGGTGTTTTTTCTGTATGCTTTTCTGGCGTCCTCATAAGCAGCTTTGCATTTGATTTCCTATTTAAACTTTCTTTCTATTTAACTTGCAATACCAAAACAGTGCATCGCCATGGATAATAAAAAGTATCGGTAATTCAAATGATCCAAATAAGTCACATGTGGATGAACATGGTCGAATGTGGCGCTACAAACACTTTCCTCAAACTTTTAGAACAATTCTTTCTTTCACTTTGCACGGCAGTGCAACCACACAAATGTGAGTAAATTTGTCGATGACCAAATTAGAAATATAGATATTAGTACTATGTTAAATAGTTTAATGTGATAACATAGTTTTTATTAATGTGTCTAATAAGTTTGGTAAGGGAATAGAGTGTCACATCATGAAATCATCTATCAATAAGTGATTTCTTGAAATGTGGAAAAAAAATCCCGAAAAGGTAAGAGATTTCTTGGAAAGTAATCAAAAAACATGGCTAGATGACGTGGCTCTTTTCATGTTTTTGACCTCCTATATCATTGGACGCGGTTCAAGACATACTTACCTTTTAATTCCTAACTAACCTTTCATTTTATTTTATTTGCAGCAGTAAAAACAAAACAGCAATAGCAGGTTACCAACTTACCACAAATGGCCCTTTATTGCCCTTTTCAGTTGTTGTACGCGGTCTCCCGGACCTTTTAGGTAGCAAGATAAGCTTTCCCTAATGCACTTTCCTTTTATTTCTAATGCTAAATATCCACATGTTACCACAAATGGCAAAACAACCAATTTAAGCCAAAGTCCTCTATATTTCCCCCAAAGCCTTTCCCCAATAGCCAAATCAAACACGACCTTAGACTTGACATTGATATTTTTACTTTATATGGGTTAGGTAATAAAAATCTCAATGGCTAATCATCCCTTGGGAGGTAATTAAAAGCAGAGCTAAGTGGGAAGGATTCACCTTATACTTTTGAGATAATTCATTGGAAGTTTTAAAACTTGTCAGAAGAATGCAATTGAATCCTCAAACTTATGATAGGAGTGCTATTAAATGATAAAACTTGTCACAAAGTATAATGGAGTCTTAAAATTTTCAAAAACTACAATCAAGTCATAAAACTTGTCCAATTAATTCAATTTTAAGTCATTTTGAAGATTTCACTTTTTGAAAGTTTTAAGACTCAATTATACTTTCGTGACAAGTTCTAAAACTAAATTACACTTTGACAAATTTTACAACTTCCAATGAACTAATCCCAAAAAGATACATAACGATCGGCAATAGCTAAGCATTGTGGCGATCATAGTTCAAGCTACGTATGGCTAGCTAGCATACAACCTACAAGTTGAGATGAAAGAATGTTCTTGTTTTAATATATTTATATTACTTTCCAATTGTATTTGGAGTAAAAATTTGTAGATAAAAGAAAGAAAGAACCGTTTTCCATCGTCAATTCTTGCATTTGACTAAAAACATTACAAATCCATTACAAATTCATAGCGGTCAAAACCGTTACAAAACCATTAATTTAACAATTATGAAATTATTATAGATCAATGGCGGATAAAATCCATTACAAATTAATGATGATAAAAAAACCGTTACAAAAATAATAACTTTTAATATAGCAAAACTTAGTGAAATATACAACAATCCCCACATATTTCTAAAGTTTTGAAAAGAAATGAAAAAATAATAATGAGTCACTGGAATGAAAAAGCATCAAAACCAGTGCTTGTTTGGCTATTGGCCAGACTTAGAAAGAATGAAATATAATCTATGAAATCATTTGTGAAGTTTGAAACTTCCATAAACCAAGAATTTCCTTTTGTAAATCATAATTTTCATCAATCACATTACACTCCCACAAATTTTGTTGTTCAATGTGATTTTGCGCTAGTAGCTCACGTGCATACTTAGTTTATTCATAAGTACTCAGAGATTATTGCCACTAGTTCTCATAAGAGCAACATACCAATCCACACTTAAATAGATGATTCCATAAGAGTATTTTGGAGTTTAATATACTACCAATAATGGCCATGGAATTCATTAAGAGCTTAGCACATCGTCTTTTTCATTACAGTGTTGCACTATTCTCACCTTAGGATCAATAGGAAATTTTAATAGTGCATCACTAAATCCACAAGTGTCTTGTTATTACCCATATGAACCTAATTCATTGAATAGTCAATCACAATCACATAGGTTGAGTTACCATCACTATTGATTTTCTTCAAGTAGCTTAAACATCATTTTCTTGATGTGTAGTCAGAGGATTAGTCAAATTCACTTCTAACTTTACATGATCTGTGGACATAATTCCATCTTTGAGCAATTGCTTTATCACATCACATCTCAATTGTACCATTAAAAGTTTCATTCTCTGCAATGGCTATTGCCTCTTGACAATCACAATATTTAGACATAGAAGGTGTTGTTTCATTCCTTAAGGAACATCCGTAAGAAGTTTCTCAACTATTCAACCTCATTTTCAAATGTTAGTTTGAGAAGAATTTTCTCTTTCCCAAAAACTTGAGCAGTGCTCAAATTACCGAGATAAATATTTTCTTCTCCTTCCCCTACTAGAGTGTCTGAGGATGAAGCATTCTATTTTTGCATATATGCCTTCTGGCACCAAAGTCTACCACATATTTTTTCATCATGCCGCCTCAAACTTCATTCAACAAGCCCTTAGAATCTATTGCTCACACGCTATTGTTGAGCTTCACTACCCCTCACATAGATTGATGTTCAAGCTCATTGGATCACTTCCTTAGTTGTGATGTCACCAAATAACATTAAAGTTCATGTCATAATGTACAATAGAAAAATTATCCTTAAGATTGTTGGAAAAATATTAGATAATATGAGATTAGGAATTGTTGAAAATCTATTGAAAAAGATGAGAAAATAAGATTAATTGTCTCAAACGTGCAAGCACTATTCTTAAGGATAATTCCACTCCTTGAAGTACAAAACTCGATGCTTGGGCCCACTTGGGTTTGGTGGGCTTGGGTTGGGGCCCACTTGGCTAAACCTCAATGGGTGCTAGGTCCTTGGGCCTTCGATTGGCCCATCTCCTTTTGGTTACAATTTTTTGGCCCGTTGAATCCTTCTCCAATAATTTCCAGGCTTACCCATAAATTCAAGAATTAGTGAGGCAACATCAAATATTTAAGTCTCGACATCCTTGCAAGTTTGAAACTTGAAATCATATTGAAATTTGTGATTAAAATCAATCAATCATTACTTTAGTACGACCTAACTATCGGGCAACGTTTAGGGGTTTTCACACATTTGACCCGTGGTTGATAGTTTTTCAATCCACGATTGTGCATATTCAAATCAAGGCGATCATCGATTGTCATGTAATCATGAGGGATTAATTACTCACGCTGAGTACAAAACCAAAAGGAAATCGGTTTAATTTTGTTTGCAATTAATATCGAAGTTGTTTGCAATTAATAACGTTGTTTGACCCGTGGTTGATAGCTTTTTCAATTCACGATCGTGCATATACAAATCAGGGCGATCCTCGATTGTCATGTAATCATGAGGGATTAATTGCTCGTGCTGAATATAAAGCCAAAAGGAAATCGGTTTAATATTATTTGCAATTAATATCGAAGTCATGTGGAATCACCCGCAATCCAACCTCATACTTTTGCCGACTCGATTTATTTCTGTTTGTTAATTAGCCTGCAACAATGTGGTTATCCCTCTTTGATCTTTATGGTCGAACGGCCTATCATTGATTGAATTCACTAGTCGTACACGTATCGATCATTAATTACCTTTACGAATCGTTAGTTAACTTGTAACATCCTGAATTTCGACCCATTTCGAGATACATGAAATGGTTATTTTATCAATGCACTGTTAGTTACGTTTACTCTAAATTGATCCCTCACGAGTTAACTAACTGTTCGGCAAGGCAATTAAGGATCGATACGCGTACGACTAGTGAATTTAATCAGGGATAGGCCGCTCGACCATAAGGATCAAAGAGAAATAATACTACACTGTGGCAAGCCAATTAGCGAACGGAAATAAATCGATTCGACAAAAGTACGAGGTCGGATTGCAGGTGATTCCGCACGACTTCGATATTAATTGCGAACGACGTTAAACCGATTTCCTTTTGGCCATGTACTCAGTGTGAGCAATTAACCTCTCGTGATTACATGACAACCGAGGATCGCCCTAATTTGAATGCACGATCGTGGATTGAAAAGCTATCAACCACGGGTCAAACGCGCGAGAGCTCCTAAACGCCGCCCGAAAGTTAGGTCGTACTAAAGTTGCAATTGATCGATGTTAACCATGAATTTCAATCCGGTATCGGATATCAAATTTTTAAGGGTGTCGAGACTAAATATTGGACATTGTCTCATTGATTCTCAGATTTATTGGTGAGCCTGAATTATTGGAAAAGGATTCAACAGGCCGAGTTTTGGAGCCAAATATTTGGGAATTTGTGCTTCAGGGGTAAAAAGACCAAAATACCCCTCTCTAGATATTTGTTTAGATTTTTATCTTGTTTTGTCTTGTTCTCCTTCCTTTTCTTTCTCCCCACGTTGGCTCCTCTCCATCGTCCGCACGTTTCCCTTTCTCTCTCCCCCTTTTCTTTCTCTTCTTCCTCACATTTCTTTCCTTGGTCGACAATCCCCCTTGTCCCTATCTTATCTCACTTTTTCCCCTTTGACTTGTCAACTCTCTCTCTCTCTCTCTCTCCTCTTTCCTTCCTCTGCACGTTCGAAGCCCCCCTTCCCAGCAGCTTCTTCCTTTGTTTCTTCTTCTCCTCCTTCGGCCAACGCTGGTGGCTGCTGCTGCTGCTGTGTTTTCTTGCTGCTGCCACCCATCACCACCGCAGCACCGCCGTCCAGCCAACTCGCCGCCGGTTCGCCGGTCTTGTCGTCCGCCGGCCCCGCGAACTAGCTGCACCGCTCCCCCTCCTCCTCTGTCCGAGTCTGCTGCTGTTCCTGCTGTTTCTGCTTGCTGTTTGCTGCTGTCCGCTGCTGTTTCTTGCTGTTTCTGCCACTGGAAGTTGCTGCCGTTGCTGCTGGTTGCTGCTGGCCGCTGTTCGGGACACAGCCAGCCGCTGTCCAGCATCACCAGCCGCTGTTCGGCTGCTGTGCAGCACAAAACAGCTTCATCGGAAGCTGTTTTGTTGGAAAACGGCCGCCGGTTGTCGCCCGTTGTTGTCCCCGAGCGAGCCGCTCGTTCCCCTCGTCGCCGTGGTAGCGCTCGTGTCGTCGGATTCGCTAAACGCGTGAGTTGATTTTCTAAACCTTGATTAGGGTACTAAACTCCCTTAGGGTGATTAGTTTAATGTTAAGCATGGTTAATGTTGATGATTGGTGTTTGATTATTATTGAGTGAGCTTGTTTAGTGTTAATCGCGGTTAGAATAGATTAATTGCGGTTAGAGTAACTATAGTCGGTTAATCACGGTTAGATTAAAGTAATTTTGGTTGGGTTAATTAACCATAGTTGGGTTAGACCGGTAACCATGATTAGTATTAATAAATATTATTATTATTTTTGGAATAAAATAATAATTATTTATTAAATTCGGAATTATTATTTATTATTTTCGGAATTAATTAATTTATTATTAATTTCGAAATTGGTTGTTATTATACTTGGGTAATAATTAATTAATTATATGTGGGGATGAATTAATTAATTAATGGTGAATGATTAATTATTCTTGGACGTTGAATATTGATTGTTAGATAATATTATTCTTGGATGTTGAATATTGATTATTGGATAATTATTAATGGAATATTTTTGAGTAAAGTATTATTTTCCGAAAGTACGTTATTAATTAATTGTGTTAGTATCGACTGATTGTGGTGAATTATTGTTCGTATTTTCCTCACGTGGATTATATATTGAGTGGATTATTATTCGTATTTTCCTCACGTGAATTATATGTTGAATACATGTATATATGCTGCCTTTGATGATATTGTTTAATATATACTCGGTGGAGTAAATTCACGGATTGCGATTGTGAATTAGGGTTGAGTATATTCAGCATATTCGTGTGACTACGTGTGAAAGGCATTTGTATTCGTGTGACCACGTGTGAAATATTATCGCATTACATGTAGAGTTTGCGATGAATTGATATGTACAAGCACGAATCATGTCTGCATTGGCTGCATTACAAGATAATGAAATGAGCATGATTAATTGATGTGCTTACGTGGTCACGTAAGAGCCCGTCACCCAGTGGGGGATCTGTGGTGGACGAAGTCTGTATTATCGGAATGCCCGGGCGCCGGATGCGGGTCGCGGTAGAGGCCGGACCTATGCTCTTTGTGAATGCCGTCTGGGCGCCAGACGTTGCCGTGCCCAATGCAGTGGGACGATGCCCGGTTAAGCCGGTAGACTACCAACTTGTGTGTTGGAAGGCAATTCCTCCAAAGGTGTTAATAAATGGGAAAACGAGAAAGTGCATGGTACATGAGACGATTTGAAAGGTGTTC
Organism: Corymbia citriodora subsp. variegata; assembly: GCA_014858505.1. Taxonomy (NCBI): domain Eukaryota; kingdom Viridiplantae; phylum Streptophyta; class Magnoliopsida; order Myrtales; family Myrtaceae; genus Corymbia; species Corymbia citriodora. The sequence goes on along the minus strand of MU090609.1, from coordinate 16,731 downwards.
TGATTGTTTATTATAATTGCTACATTGAGGTGAGCATATGATAGACTGTATCATGCAGGTTGCGTGTGGCAAAAGCGAGGTAAGGATGTCTGTGATTGCAATTGGTAACTGTTAATAATTGCATATGAGCCTTGGTCTAATCGTGCGTTTGTCAATGGTTGATTGGATGTTATTCTGTTGTTGAGTTGTGAGCGATAGAGACATTGCACGTCAGGGCGCACTCGAGGCGAGTAGGTCTCCTAACTGAGGCTTAGGATTTTGACTTGCTGAGATTTATCTCACTGGTTATTGAATAACCATTGTCAGGTCCATAGGATGGAGGATCGACGCGTGTTTCAGCTCGTGGCCGTTTTCGAAAGGAGTAGATTAACCTCGGCTTGTTGGTTTCTTTGGCTCGATAGGAAGATGCCCGTGGTAAGGGCTTGTACTTGTAAACTTCCTAGGGTTAATCAGTAAATAAATAAAGCAGTACTTTGGAATGTGTTATTGTTAGGTTTTCCTGCTATCCCTGCTTTTGTAATTGACTGGGGATTATGATTCGCTTCCGCATACGTTTAATTAAAAGATAAAAATAACGGTCGGCGATGGATCCCGGAGAGTCGCAACTCAAATGACCGCAAGAGAACAGGGGTTGTCGCGGACTCGAGAGTCGGGTCGTGACATAACTCATGAAAGGCTAACTCATAGTAAATATAACTAACAATGTATTAATAAAATAACAATTTCATATATCCCGAGATGGGTCGAAATTCAGAACTTCACAAAATTATTTGGAAACTTATGTCACAAATTGGAAATTTAGGATTCACGTATTCCCAATTTGAGGGGAAGAAAAGGCACCGATTTAACAATCAAGGAAAAAGAATTTGGAGATATCAATCAAAATCCAATCAAAGTCATAAGCTGATTTTTGGAGGTGCCAGAATCAATCCGATAATTCTTGGAGATGCTAGAATCCAAGGATTGATAATTTTTCTGATATAATGATCTCTTTATTTATTACATTGTTGCATTGAGTTGAGATCAAGAATCTTTTGTTCTTTCAGTGAGCATCTCATTTTGTGGGCAGAGTACTTTTCATGCCTGGCTTCACTGTCAATTGTCCATCCCATAGGCTCGCTCTGAACTCATTTAGTATCTCCTTTCTTATCCTCGTCACTGTCAGGAAAAGATCCGTCACCCCATCCCGCAGACCGTACAACCCCTTCAACGTCGACTCAGTGGCCTTCTCCAGTCGCACTGCCACCTCCCTCGTCCTCCCCACGATCTCTCCGCAGCCTCCTGATGCCACCACCTCGTCCATTGCCTCCAGCACATGCCTCTTGCAAGCCTCCACATCATCAAGCTCTTTCAAAAGCCCCGTCTTCCTGTCCGTTTCCTCTCCATGTCTTGACTCCAAGATGATTGTAGACTCGATTGAGCGGAGAGAGTCTCCCCAGGGGAACTCCTCTGGGACGCAAAGACTAACGACCACCCCTGAGCAAGAGAGCAAGGCCGAAGATATGACTGCGGCAACGAAGGCCGTCAAGAAGTTGACAGCTTGGACCGCACGGCAAACAACTCTATCGACCGGCGAGACCTCCCCCTGCAGAGCCAACATTCCAATGCCCGAGGCCAAGTCTCCAATCAGCTCCTCAAGCTCGCCCCCGGACGTCACATGCCCACTGCTGCCCTCGGCCTTGCCCACCGAATCTGTGAGCAAATCCCTCGCTTGGCGAATCAACTCCTGCGAAGGGATGCCCTCCGAGCGGAGGAGCTTCATCACCATCTTCCGCTCCACGTGGTGGAGACACAGTCGCTCAATCTCGGAGCAGATGCGGTTGCACACACCCAGGACCTTCATGCTGTTGTCCAGATACCACGACAAGAGGCTCTCGTCATCGTCCGATATCAGCTCATAGATCAAGGATCTCACCGCAAAGTGAGCGGTGGTGAGCACAGCGACAGCGGAGAGGAGCCAGGGCAAGCTGGCAGAGGCGGGGCTCAGGCCTGAGAGGGGAGAGCGGAGGGACTCGTCGAAGGAACTGGAGATGGAGTCCAGCTCCTCGGCAGTGAGCTTCGCACCCTTGTTGTCGCCGGGAGAGGGGAGGCGCGTATACATTTTCGAAGAATATGCAGAGGACAGGATATATTTTCTGGTTTTTCTCTGGAAAACTGAGACGAGAAAGTGGTGGAAAGTTTTGATGGGTATGGACAGTGAGCCCATGCGGTCTTTATATAGGGCGAGTATTCTCTTAGGAATGCAAGAACAATGTAAATATGGAAAAAAAATTCTCTTGGAATGTAATTAAAAGGCATGCCCCAATAATGCAAGAAATATGTAATATGAAAAGAAAAATCCATAAGAGAATTCTTGGAATGTAATTAAAAGACATGCCCCAATAAGGTGTTCTTCTAGATGCTTGGAATGCAAGAAAAATGTAAATATGGAAAGAAAATTTCATAAGAAAATTCTTGGAAAGTAATTAAAAGACAAGCCCCAATAGTGCAACAAAAATGTAATGTGAAGAGAAAATTTCACAAGAGAATTCTTGGAACGTAATTAAAAGACTCGCGCCCAATAAGGTGTTTTTTCTGGATGCTTTTCTGGCATCCTCATAAACATATTTGCATTTGATTTCTAATTTAAACTTTCTTTCTATTTAACTTGCAATACCAAAAAAGTGCATCGCCATAGATAATAAAAAGTATTGGTAATTAAAATGATCCAAATAAGTCACATATGGATGAATATGGCCGAATGTGGCGCTATAAACACTTTCCTCAAACTTTTAGAATAATTATATCTTTTCATTTTGCGCAGCAGTATAGCGGCGCAAATGTGAGTAAATTTGTCGATGACCGAATTAGAAATATAGATATTAGTACAATGTTAGAAAGTTTAATATGATAACATACTCTTTATTAATGTGCCTAATAAGTTTAGGCAAAGGAAATAGCGGGTAATTATCATACGGAGTGTCACGTCATGAACTGGTCTATCAATAAGTGATTCCTTGAAATGTGGAAAAAAATTCCAAGAATCATAAAGTGAGAAAAGATTTCTTGGAAAGTAATCGAAAAACATGGCCAGATGACGTGGCTCTTTTCATGTTTTTGACCTCCTCTATCATTGGATGCGGTTCAAGACATACTTACCTTTTAATTCCTAACTAACCTTTCATTTTATTTGATTTGCAGCAGTAAAAACAAAACGGCAATAGCAGGTTACCAACTTACCACAAATGGCCTTTTATGGCCCTTTTCAGTTGTTGTACGTGGTCTCCCGGACCTTTTAGGTAGCAAGACAAGCTTTCCCTAATGCACTTTCCTTTTACTTCTAATGCTAAATATCCACATGTTACCACAAACGGCAAAACAACCAATTTAAGCCAAAGTCCTCTACATTTCCCCATTAGCCAAATCAAACATGACATTGATATTTTTACTTTATATGGGTTGGGTAATAAAAATCCCAATGGTTAGTCACCCCTTGGGAGGTAATTAAAAGCGGAGCTAAGTGGGAAGGATTCACCTTATACTTTTGAGATAAATTTATTAGAAATCTTAAAACTTGTTAGAAGAATGCAATTGAGTCCTAAAACTTATGATAGGAGTGCTATTAAATGATAAAATTTGTCACAAAGTGTAATGGAATTCTAAAATTTTCAAAAAGTACAATCAAGTCATTAAACTCGTTCAATTAATTCAATTAAGTCCTTTTAAAGATTTCACTTTTTAAAAGTTTTAATACTCAATTGTACTTTCGTGACAAGTTTTAGAACTAAATTACACTTTGACAAATTTTACAACTTCCAGTGAACTAATCCCAAAAAGATATATAACGATCGGCAATAGCTAAGCATTGTGGCCATAACAGTTCAAGCTACGTATGGCTAGCGTACAACATACAAGCTGAGATGAAATAATGTTCTTGTTTTAATATATTTATATTACTTTCCAATTGTATTTGAAGTAAAAATTTGTAGATAAAAGAAAGAAAGAACTGTTTTCCATCATCAATTCTTGCATTTAACTAAAAATGTTACAAATCCATTACAAATTCATAGCGATCAAAACCGTTACAAAACCATTAATTTAACAATTATGAAATTATTATAGATTAATGGCGAATAAAATCCATTACAAATTAATGATCATAAGAAAAATCGTTACAAAAACAATTGCTTTTAATATAGAAAAACTTAGTGAAATATACAACAATCCCCACATATTTCTAAAGTTTTGAAAAGAAATGAAAAAATAATAATGAGTTATTGGAATGCAATGCGTCAAAACCAGTGCTTGTTAGGCTATAAACCAGACTTAGAAAGAATGAAACATAATCCATGAAATCATTTGTGAAGTTTGAAACTTTCATGAACCAAGAATTTCTTTTTGTAAATTATAATTTTCACAATCACATTGCACGCCTACAAATTTTGTTGTTCAATGTGATTTTGTGCAGTAGCTCACGTGCATACTTAGTTTATTCATAAGTACTCAGAGATTATTGCCACTAGTTCTCGTAAGAGTAGCATACCAATCCACACTTAAATAGATGATTCCATAAGTGTATTTTGGAGTTTAATATACTACCAATAATGGCTATGGAATTCATTAAGAGCTTAGCACTGTTGCACTATTCTCACCTTAAGATTGATAGGAAATTTTAATAGTGCATCACTAAATCAACAAGTGTCTTGTTATTACCCATATGAACATAATTCATTGAATAGTCAATCACAATCACATACATTGAGTTACCATGACTGTTGATTTTCTTCAAGTAGCTTAATCCTCCCAAGCTTAGACTTCTTCTTTATTCCATGCAAAATAATGGAAGGAATATGAACCACATGTATAATCCTATAAAGAAAGGAAAGATATGTAAATTGAATATATATATATATATATATATATATATATATATATATATTCTTATTTTGGACATATATCTTTCTTTTCAATTATGCTCAAAGGAACAATTTGTATACAAAAGAAAGAGTGTTGTTTTTCATCATCAATTCTTACATTCAATTAAACGACGTTACCAGTCCACTAAACTGTTATGAATCAATGACAGATGACGGACAAAAACCATTACAAATTGATCATGCAATTACCGAACCACTAAACTAGATTGCCCAAGAACACCGTCATCATCACTGTTCCCTATCCTGCAATCATGTCAGATCTCACTCCAATGCAGGCATCTCCTGCGCTATGCTGGGTTCCACTCCACAGTCACCTTCTCCCTCAGCCGCTGTTGGCCGACGTCGACGGTCGTTTTCGTGCACTCGCTGCGAACTGCTCTACCACCTCCTTCCTCATCCTCGTCACCATCAGGACCAGCTCGTTCACCCCCTCCCCCAGCCGGTACAACCCGTCGGACATCCCCTCAGCTGCCTTCTCCAGCTGGACAACGGCCTCCCTCAGCCTCCCCGCCATCTCTCCGCTCACTCCGTATGCCGCCACATGCTCGATGGTCTCGAGCACATTCCACACTCTCGCCTCCACGTTGTCGAGCTCCCTCACCCTTCCCTCCATTTCGTCGAGCGTCTTTAAGATCTGAGCTGCCTTGGCTGTTTTGTCGCTATAGTCCGAATCCACGGCAACTGCCGCATGGATCGCGCGGATAGAGTCGCTCCAGGGGAAGTCCTCTGGGACAGGGAGGCAGAGGACCTCCCTCGGCGAAGGGCGCAGGGCCGAAGATATGACTCCGGTGAGGAACGCCGTCACGAAGCTGACAGCGCAGATGGCACGGCAAACTACTCTCTCGACCGGCGAGGCCTTGCCCAGTATCGCCAACATTCCCATGCTCGCAGACAATTCTTTGACCAGCCCCTCAACGTCGCCCGCAGACTTCACACACCCATCGCCGCCCTCGCCCGCCCAACCGGCGAGCAAATGCTTCGCTTGGTGAATCTCCTCCTCTGAGGGGTTACCGCCCAGGCGGAGGAGCAGCTTGATCGCACGCCTCAGGTTAGGGGGGCGAAGACACAGCCGCTCGACCTGGGAGGAGATACAGCGGCAGATGTCCAGGACCTTCAGGCTGTCGGCCGCGTACCACGGCGAGAGGCAGTCGGCGTCGTTCAATCCCACCTCGTAGATCAAGGACCTCGCGGCGGAGTGGGCGAAGACGATCGTGTCGACGGCGGCGGAGAACCAGGACAAGCTGATGGAGGCGGGGCTCAGGCCCCAGAGGCGAGAGTCGAGGGACTCGTCGAAGGATTTGGAGATGGATTCTAGCTGCTGGGGGGGGACCATCTTCGCTCCCTTCTTGTCTGTCGAGAAAATGAGAACGAGAAGAATTTTCTCTTCTTCGGTTTTTTTCTTTTCTCGGAAAACTGAGGCGAGAAAGTGGAGGAAAGTTTTTTCGATGAGTACGAGGCGTGAGCACGTGCGGTATTTATACAGCGCTTGTTTCCTCCTAGGATTGCAAGAAAAATGCGATTTAGGAAAGGAAAATCCAGCATTTATTCTCTTGTGCATTTCTGGCGTATTCATATTCTAGAACAGGGTTCAAGATGTACTTGCCTCTTATTTGATTTCTAAATTTTTCCTTTTGATCCGACTTGTATCGATTATAGAAATGAATCAAATAAGAAAAAACACATGATTGAATATGGCACTACAGATACTTTTCTTGTATTTTCATGGAAGAATTCATTGCCTTTGGCTTTGCAAGGCAGTGTGGTGGTGCAGCCGAGAGGAAATTTTGTGAGTGACGGAATTAGCAAGCTAGATACTCACGGCATATTAAGAATTCAATGCGCCGACTTCTGGTTAGTTCGCTAAGGTGAGTTTTTTTTTTTTTTTTTGATGACCCAGGGAACCCCACACCTCGCCGACAGCTAGGGGAGTAAACCCTGGGGGCCGCACGTGCTAGCCACCACACACATGCAACCAGATAAGTCACCCTATGACGAAGCTGGGATTCTTGTCGACATTGGCAATCTATTTACATCCGTGGTAATTCATTAATCTTTGTTTTTATTTAAGTTTTTTCTACCGTCGGCCTTAATCCTTAAATTAAAGAATTTGATGAATTCAACTAGCCCCTCCTAGACCAAAAAGAAAAAAAAGAAAAACTAAGCACTGCAATTGAGAAATTGATAGAAATGGGTATTTGTTCATGTACTATTTTCATTGATATTTTTCACTTTATATTGAGGTTTTTTGGTTATATTAGGTAAAAAATCACAATGGCTAATTACCATTTGGGAGGTAATTAAAAGCTGGGCCGAGTGAGAAGGTTTCTCACTGTACACTTTGCGGCCCGTTTTAGCTGTCGTACGCGATCTCCCAGGCCTTTTAGGTAGTAAGGCAAGCTTTCCCTAATACACTTTCCTTTTATTTTTAAAATGACATTTTTGCCCTAATATGAATTACCCATGTAACATCCTGAAAATCGACCCCATTTTAGGATTTTATAAAAGGGCAATATTAGTCGAAGGCCTGGTCAGTACAAATTTTCCGAACTGTGTGTTCGTGGGATAATGGATTACAGAGAGGCGTCGATAGGAAATGATTCGCGTACGACTCGCAATTTCGATCAGGAACGAACCCTTCGACCATGAGGACCTGGGCGGGAACGATATCCTCTAAGTACTAGACTATTAAGGAAACGGAAATAAATCGATTCAGCAGAAGTACGAAGTCGATCTGCGAGTGATTTCCGCTCGACTTTGATATGAACTACGAACGACGGTAAACCGAATCATTTTCATCTGGTACTCGGGATTATCAATTGAGCCCCCGGGATCACACGACAATCGAGGGGCGTCCCTGACTCGAGAATTGGCGTAAACGTGGTTCAAAAAATGGTTGACCATGGGTCAAATGTGAGGAAAGTCCAAAAAGGGCGCCCGATAATCCAAATTGTACTACGGTTGCAATCGACTCAATTTGGCCCCGATTTTTAATCCGATTTTGGGAACCGACTTCTCAGTGATGTCAGGACTATATATTTGGACGTTGTCTCATTTATTTTGGAATTTTTCGTTGGACACGGAAGTGTCGGAAAAAGGAAAAATTGGACCAGGTTTCGGGCCCGCGGGTGGGTCGGCCCAAGACCGGCGGCCCAATGGGCCTTGCACCCATTCAGCCCAGCCCAAGAGGGGCCCAAGCTGGCCCATTCTCCTCTCCCTCCTCGGCCCATGGGCTTCTCTCTTTTGGCCTTTTGCTTTTGTGCCCAAGTGGGCTTTGTTTATGCTTGTTTTTGGTTGTTTTTGATTGGTTCTTGAAGCAAGTAGCTTGCCCACTTGCCTTGGCCTTATCCAAGCCTTCAGCAGCCTCTTCTCTCTCCTCTTTCTCCCCCAAAATTCGTGCACCATCCCAGCCTCACTTTTTCTCCCTTTTCCTCTTCCTTTTCTCTTCCATTTTTGCTGTTCTTTGCTGTCCATGCTGTTTTCCAGCCGGAAAACTGCCTTGCTACCGTCACCGGAGCCGCCACCACCGCCCAAAGTGTAGTCCTGGAAGTTAGGAAGCCAGCTGCACACCCCTGGTCGCCCCGAACCGCCCGTTTCGGCCTTTTTCCCTCTGCTGGTCAGTTCCGCGTGAACAGTATTCCGAGGGCTGTTTTGGCCCGTTTCGGCCACCGTTTGTCGTCCGTTGCCATCCCCGAGCTTACCCCTCGTAGCCGTCGTTCCCCTCTATGCGCCGGTGTCGCCGGATTTCCGATCCAAGTAAGTTAACTTCCTAATCCTTGTTTAGGGATTAATCTTGCTTAGGGGTTAATTAGTTTAATTTTTGTGCTTGGTTAATTATGGGTTAGTTTATTAATGGTGGCTGAGTTAATTAAGCTGACTAGGGTTAGATTAATTGACCAGAGTTAGTTTTAAAAGTAACTAGGGTTAATTAATAAAAGTAACCATGGTTAGTTTTAAAAGTAACCAAGGTTAGATTTAACTATGGTTAGGTTAATTTGACCATGGTTAGGTTAATTTGTTAACAATGGTTAAGTTTATTTATTTTTATTTATTTATTTAATTTCGGACGAATTTACTGTTCACAGATTACTGTTCACGGCACTGTTCATGCAGAAGCTAATTTTTGGCTTATTTTGATGTGTTCTTGGTTGTTATGATTTATTGAAGTGCCAATTGTTAATTATATGCGTGAATAATGATGAAACGCATGATCGAAGACCGAGTGGAAGTGAAAGTATTTGACTTATTGAGTTATTCCCGAGAATGAGGGAACGTACGTGATTGTTGATTGGTTGAATTTGGATTTTGGAATTGTCGAGTGAGATTGCATGAAATATTGCGTGGGTTATCAGAAATGGCATGTCGCATGAGCATGAGCAATGTGCATTCACGACAGAGCAAAAAAAAGAACGAATTGATTGATGATGTGTTGCATGGACACATTAAATGAGAGAACCCGGCGTTGCCAGAAGACCGCCAATCCCTATGGGGTTGTGCCATGGCCAGTGGGTCGCCTGACTTCGGTCGGATGCCTGACAGGGAGGGGTTCTATGTGGGACCGCGTTATGGGGGCGGGTCCCGGGCCTCTGTCAGTAGCGGGACTGCGGTAGTGGGCGGGTCTTGTGCTCCTTCGGGAATGCCGTCTTGGGAATAAGCCCTTGACGTCGCCGTGCCTCGAGGTAAAGAGGGCGAAGCTGGTTTAGCCAGAACCGCCAACCATAAGGTTGTGCCGTGGCCCAGGAGGAGGGGTCATAATAATCGGAGCATGTGTGAGTGTGAGACATGAGAAAGCTGTGTAAGATGCTCTGATTATTTGCATGCTCTTAATGTCGTGATGGATTAAATGACAGTTTTTGCAGGTCGCGTGTGCCAAGGCCAAGTAGGGTCGCCTGTGATTGCACATGTGTATTAAACTGTCTTTTGTGGTTATTTCTCTAAGGTGGTATTGCATTGATTGCTGTATTAGGTTGTATGTTAAACTCCCGAGGCGAGCGAAGTTCCTAACCGGGGCTTAGGACTTTAACTTGCTGAGTTTATCTCAACCCGTCGTGGTTAACATTTTCAGGCCCTAGATGATGCAGTACCCGAGGATCGAAGAAAGCGATCCCTCCGAGGCCAGCGAGTAGGCACTTGTGCAGGGTTAGGTTAGCTAGGCCGGTCCCTTTTTGAGTGGGCCTTAGCTTGTCGCCTGTAGTAAGGCGTGTATGTATTTGCTGGTGTGCCGGCTAACCTTCAAATATATAAAATGGTGTTTGTCTTTCCTCTGCTGCTGTTGTTACTATCTCTGTTGTTTGGTTTGGGAGTTGTTCGTTTCCGCATGTGCATAATTACAAGATAAAATGAATTGGTCGACGACAGTACCTGGGACGTCGTACAACTAGACCACAAGTGAAATGGGGTTGCCGCGAGCTCGAGAGTCGGGGCGTGACAACCCAAGCATTGCCACAAAATTAAAGAAATTTTATTGCTAATAGCATGATGGAAAAAGATGTTAGCAACATCTTTGAAGATTAAGTGTATGCACTTAGTAAACTTGGGAATGAAAAATAGTGCCTACTTAGTGATTACCATTTGACTTCCTATATCATGCCTTGATTGTACTATTAAAAATTTGTCGAGTTGTCAAATGGGTACGACTATTTTTCAACCTAAAATATAGACATTCCGAGATCAGTTAATGACATCTAGCCGTAGCATCTTAGTTGGCATTTCAAACTCAGCATTCACTGCGGCAGATTCCCCATCATGGATTTATTAGTCAACCATGTGCTAGTGAAATATTGCCGGATAATAGAAGGTTTAATGTTCAATTTCTTGTTATTATTTGGCCGAATGGTTAACTTATAATCCAATATAATCATCTGCTTTCCATGATTATCTATTATAATGTTGCAAAACTCCCTCTTGTCATCACGAAATTTTTTTCCAATAAATAGCTATGTTATTCACATTTTTTTAGAACAACCCTGCTTTAACTTTAAATTCTTGGATTATTAGATATATTTTCTATATCCTTTTTTTTCTAAAATTCTAATTGGATAATCAATTGGCCCATCTAAACGATCCATTTTATTTTCAATTCTCTCTTCTTCTTTTTTTGCTAAAATTTCAATTCTTCTTAACTTTTGCAATAAAAGTGCGTTTTGCCATCGAGAAGAAAATATTTTTAATTTACTAAACTATTTTTGATATAATCAGGGATTGAGATTTAAGGAATACTAATCTAGATTTTACCATGTAAGCAGAATATATATTTGGAAGAAGCACAACGCCGAGATATTTACGAAATTGCCCCTGGTAGGAGGGGTTTAGAGGAAAGTGATGAATAATATGGGGCCTGGGCTCTACTTGCTATTTTGGGTCCCTATATGGGCCAAATCTAGGAGAAACTTTTTTCATTTTTTATTATTTTAATTCACTTTTGTGGAATTAGTTGGTGCTTAAAGGTAATTCAAGAATGTCGTGATCTGTCTTGGGCCATGAATGCCACTATTGAAAAATAAAATAAAATAAAATGAGCCTCATGGATTGAGAAGTTCGATCTAATATAGTCTTATCCCGAACATAGATGCCCTCGTACTCAACTAGTCAACTCAACTTTCATTAAATATCCAGCTCAAAAATAGAAATTGAAATGATAATCATAGATTTCTCGTGAAAAATTGACCTGTCATCAATATGTCTAAATGGATGTTTTGTAAAAGGTTTATAATAAACCACGAAAGGATTGGCAAGTCCATAAAACAATTGGGATATATGGATTTCGAAAAGAATGACATACCATGCTTGATTTTTAGCCACAAACTCTTTAACTACGTGAGGTAACTTCCTTGCAAATCTTTAACCTTGGCGTTGAACTTATCTTTTGACCGGTTCATAATACCACTCGACATGAAATGAAAATATACGTAGCAAATAAATCTCCCGATAGAAAGTTATATGCTTGTTAGGATTTATTTACAACAATGAAAATATACTTAGCAAGTAAATCCCTCGCTCGGCGAATCTCCTCCTCCTCCACGAATCTCCTTCTCCGACGAGGAGTCATGGTCCAAGCGAAGGAGCTCCATCGCGAACCTCACGTTCAGGCGGCGGAGACCCAGTTGCTCGATCTCGAAGGAGATGCAGTTGCAGACATCCAGGACCTTCGGGTTGTCATCCCAAATACCACGACGAGAGGCCGTCGCCGCAGTCTGATTTCAGGTCACAGACCAAGGATTTCGCCGCGGAGTGAGCGAAAGGTGAGCATGCTGACGGCGGAGGTGAGCATGCTGACGGCGGGGGAGAGCCAGGAAAAGCCGACGGAGGCTGGGCTCAGTTGAGCTTGGTCCCCTCGTCGCCGGGAAAGACGACGGCGAGCGTACATTTTCTCAAGGAAAATGAGGACAGAAAGAATATATTCTCCTTTTCCCGGAAAAACTTAGAGGCGAGAAAGTGGTGGAAAGTTTCGATGAATGTGGTTTTGAAATGTGATCCTCCAAACACTTTTCCTTAAATTTTCGGAACAATTTTCTCTTTTCGCTTTGCGCCGCAGCATGAATGAGAAAATAATAAGTAATTATTATTTGAATTCTTAGGTTTTCAAAATCATTAAGTAGGCCGAAGAAAATGTCTCTCTCCATGCTTTTCCAACCTCCTATATTTTAAGACAATAATTCAAGACGTACCTACCTTCCACTTTCTAACTAAATATATGTCAAGCTTCATTGATAATATTATCTCGCGATCAACCTTGTAGCACATTGAATTTTTATTGAAAAATACAATGCCGATCTTTGTTCTTGATGTTTTGTCAATTGAATTTCACTTTTTCGCTTTAATAAAAGGGAGTTTCTGGACTTGACATTGATGTTTTTTTTTTTTTACTCTCTTAATGGAGATGTTTTGGGAATATTCGGTAATAAAACACAAAAGGCTAATTATCATTCAGGAGGCAATCAAAAGCTGGGCCTAGGCGGGAGGTTTCTCGTCATACTTTTTATGGCCCTTTTGCAGTTTTAGTAGTAATGTAAACTTTGCCTAATACAGTCTCCTTTTATTTTAGCAAAAAGATATTTTTGCTGTAATTGCCACCGATGAGAGAAAATCATGCATGTGACATCTATAGAGATTAAATTCATATATTTAGAATATAGATCCAAATATTAGAAATTAGGAACGAAAAAAATGCGTACTTAGTAATTAACACGCGGGTTTTTATGTCATGCCTTGATTGCTACTTAAAATTTGCCAAATTGTTGAATAGGTAAGACTATTTTTCAAACTAATCTACTGACATTTCTGAGGTTTTTCAATGACATCTAAATTATGAAATTCTTTATGGCATCTTAGTTGGCATTTCTACCTCCACGTTTATTGTGGCAGATTCATTAGCAAGGACCAATTGGGCAACAAATATGTTAACGAGATCGGACCTCATAAGGCTTAATGTTCCGTTTCTCATCGCTATTTGGTTAAATGGGTAAGTTATAAAACAATTTAATTTCCCATTCATCACAACTATAGATTTTACTATGGCAAAACTCACTCTCTTCGCAATATTTCTTGACGGATAGTTATTTTATTCACATTATTTTGAGAGTAACCCAATTCTAACTTTGAATTTTTTTAATTATCAATTGCATTTTCTATATCATTTTGCCAAAAAGGTGTCAACAAAATACCTTTCAAAAACATAGATCAATGAATCTATTGTCAAATGACATGGGTGATCTTCTATTTCAAGAAAATTATTAGTACAAATACGGGAGATAATTGTGTCCAGCCATGGAAAAAGTTATTAATTTGTAGAGATAAACTTGAAGTAAAATTGACTATCGATGTTCATTGATTATTTGGCATACTTTTACAAAGGATATAGTTACCTCACAATCGACTTTTGCAAACTAAGACTCCATTTTTTGACTATACATCAATAGTTTATAAGACTCCACTACTCAACGATTACATCAATAGTCACATGACTTGTACCACTCGACAGTCACATTGCTTGACAATTACATCAATAGTCACATGACTTGTACCTCTCGACCGTTACATAGCTCCCGATGGCTTCACGACTTAACTACAATTACACAACAGTTATATTGACTGTACTACTCAACAATTATATTAGCAGTTACATTGACTCCACCCAACTCTTTAACAATTTTTCGTAGATCAAACTATAAAATTGCCCAATTTGTTATCTAATCCTTGGGGGCCCAATCTATAGACATAAATTGGACCCTTCTGAATAACCCCTTTATCTCTATCTCTCATGAACTCTATAGACACGCGCATGCACCGTGTATTCCCGAGATTGCCCCTGGTGGACAGGGGATTATAGGAAAGTAATGAATATTGGGCTCTACTTTCCTCATTGTGTCCCTGTATGGGCCAAATCCCAAAAGGAGCCTTTTCTTTAATTTTGTTTAATTCACTTGTGGGGAATTAGTTGGGGATTAAAGGAAATGCAACGAGCTGCCTTGGGTCAAGATTGCCCCCCTTGAGAAATTAAAAAAATTAAATTTCATAAATTGAGAAATTTGATCTAACACACGTACTCTTGTCCCGAATCTAGATCGACCTCGTGCTCTGTCATAACTTTCCTTAATATTAAGATATGTTGAAACGGGCATTCTGTAAAGAGTTTATGGTAGTCACGAGAGGATCGATGAGTTTATAAAGTAATTAGGATTATGCTCCTCAAAAAATGCGACTTATCATGTTCACATGGGTGAAGAGGATGATTGGATAGAAAATTCCGTGCTAATTAAGATTTCATTTACAGCAATTGTCAATGGTTTGACACTTGGTGGCGGTGGGTGATTGGAGCGTCGAGAACGCGATTGTTCTTCAAACCAAGAGATAAGAACATAGTACATCTCGAAGCTCTTGATGCCGTCCAACTATGCATTAAAACATTCAATTTGGTCAAACGAATCTCCAACCTGTTGAAGAATGTGGCATCGTACTTTTTGCAAATTGCATTTTGGCCACGACACACGTGGATTGTTTTCAAGACGGGTCATCTCAAAGCTTTTTCGACATTACAAGTGGACTTGACCACAAGACTTAAAAAAAAGGTTCGAGATTTAATTATATAATAACTTAAATCTTAGGGCTTTCAAAAAGATTTGGATGTTTTAACTTTTCCAACTATTCAGCCAAATAATTTATGAATCTCACAAAAGAATTCGCAAATTTTATTATGAAATTTATTGATTTCAATATGCTTGTGATTTTTTCGATATCTGATTTATAATCACACCGCATAATTGACTGTCAAGACTGTCAAGAGTCAAAAGCTCTTATACTCTCTAATGGGCAAAAGCTAAAACATACCTCTTATATATAATATATTTGGATTGAGAATAGGAAAATCCCTTTTTAAGATAATCTATTCAAACTAGGAAACAACTCGAATAAATAAATTTACTCAAAATAGGAAATCTATTTCACCATAACTCGGGGCTCTCGACAAAATATAATTCGATAACGATGCGAAAGTCTTGTAAAAAAAGGGAAAATAAGAAAATTTCGGTGACCCATAAATCAATATCGGCTTCGAAAAAACAATTGACGGTTAATATGCTTTTTATAATTTCCTTTTCGGTGGATATTGGAAATAAATGAATAAAAAACGTGCCTTTAGGGCGTGGGCAAAAAAACAAACAAGTACGTGTGACCGAAATTTAAGGAACAAAAGAAAAGAGCAAGCTAACTACTAAGAATAATAATAATTATTATTATAATTATTATTTTTCAGACCTGAAATTAAGAAAGAAAGGGACGGCGGCTGATGAGCGTGGGGGGGCTTTTTGAATGTGGGGGTAGGGCACCGTTCATACTGCAATGCCAAATTCCATTTCCCTCCCACCCACCAAAAAAATAAAAAATAAAAAAAATAATTAATAATTGACGCGCAAAAAGAAGCCAAAGGCGACACCAATCATGACTCACATTTCACAGCTAAGCAGCCCCCCCATTTATCCCCTTGATTTTCCCCACTAATTAGCCCCCAGCCCCCCCGGGCAAAAAAACTTTTTCTTTTTTCTTTTTCTCATCCCCTAAAAAAAATTATATATATTATACAAAAATTAAATTAACTTAATTCAGAGAAATATCATTAAAAATTAAAAGCCCAATAAAATAAAAATAAAAATATTATTAAGAAGAAATAGACATAAGATCTATCATTTGGGAGAAGACCTTGTAACATTATTTTAGATTTGAACCGATCCTTAAAAAGTTATAAAAAAAAGTCAGAACACCCGTCATGAATAGGAAATCCCGTAACATCACTTCCTATCTATTTTCTTAATTGATGGGAAAAGAAAAATATTCACTTTCTTGTGAGAGGTGTTACGAAAAAAAAGAATATAATTTAATTGGGCCAATAAAAAATAAATTTATTTAGAGAAATGTCACTAAAAATCAAATCCCCAATAAAATAAAAACAAAACAAAATCAGAAAAGTAAAAACACCACTAAAAATAAAACCCCACCTCCCTCTCTCTCTACAACTCGAAACCCTTTTGACGATCGTGTTGTTTGCAAGATTAGAGAGAGAGAGAGCGAGAGTTTTAGAGAGAGAGAGAGAGCGCGTCCATCTCAATAGTTTCTCTCTCTATAACCCTCACTCTCCTCGCCCGTTCCCCTTCGCCTCCTCCTCTCCCTCCCCCCCTCCTCTCCCTCTCCTCCTTCGTCCCGCCATCGCAGCCCAAGGGGGAAAACCCTAATTGCCCCTGCCGCCGCCTCCTGCCGCTCGCCGCTCGCCGCTCGCCGCTCGCCGCCCGCCGCCCCGTCCCGACGCCAGCCATGGATCCCCAATCGG
>MU090608.1:0-24004 GCA_014858505.1 Corymbia citriodora subsp. variegata | reverse complement strand
TGCTTTACGATAAGGTCCATGAATATTTAGTTCATTTCAACTTGAAAAGATTTTCATTATAATCAAGAGCAATAAAAAAAAATCTATAGAACTTTTATAAATATATGTTATGGGTCAAAGCAGATACATTGAAGCCGACCGACATTAGAGCTGAGTAAATGTAATATACAGAGAGTTCGTGTCTATGCATGGAAAAGTCATCTCACCACGTGATGATCAACAAGACAACATATAATATAGAAGAGAGGTCATGCACATTGAATTTTTTCTACAAGCCAATTATTTTGTTAAATACGTACCAAAATAAAAGAACACAAAGAAACAACAAAATTAGTTGGTCAAATAATAAAAGGCATTTCTACAATATTTCAATTCACATCATAAGTAAATATCTAGACGGTTCATACTACGTTATCTAATCATAAAATACTGCATGCAATTTTTTATTTTTTTTATGATTGCTAGCATTTTGATGAAGGTCTAGCGACAAATCTTCTAATTTCGAATGTGCGAAATTATGACAAGTCAAATTAAATATTTTGTAACAAATATAAAACCCTTTTATAATGGTCCAAAGGTCGAAAGCAGCGCATTTTTCGACCCTTTAATTATCCAAGAAATGCATACGAGAATTCAAAGAGAGATGGTGACTCATGATGGCATTAATGTGAAATATTTTGGATGCCTCCTCGTGAACTTTGTGCAAAAGTAGGCGGCATCTGGAGCGTTAACATTTAGCGTTGAGATACGCATGGACTGCAATAATAATTCTGAGGTGGCAAATCATAGACTAAGTCAGCTAAGAAGAAGCTGAATCGTCCGACCCCGAAGGAAAAGTAAACTAAAAACGAGAAAGAATCAAATGGCATCCGACCTTCCTCAAGTACCATTCTGGATTCCGACTTTTCCAAACTAGCATTTTAAACCTAAAATTAAATAATTAAATTTTTAGGTTCTACATGTTACGATATATTTTACAAAAGTTACAAAAAAATACAAAGAGTTGAAATCAGTCACAACTCAAAAACCTATGTTTCAATATGAATGTTAGAAATGTTCGGATTAAGCGTGTCTACTATCCACGCTGAGGGGCTTTCGTTCCTTTTTGTTATATCATCCTGTCTGTTGAACTCAATGTTTTAAGTGTCGATTTTCGTTGTTTGGCCAAAAGAACATATAAGAAAAATTATTAAATTTTCACGGTTAATGACGTCTTTGGTTGCGCACGGACTGACGTGGGGCACAACATAGCTTGGACTTTTGGGCCTAATTTTCTGTAACTTCAACTTTCTAGATGGCAGAGATTAACTATTTTCTCTATATATACACAGTGGCTCTCACCGTTGCCGCTCGTTTTCGGTCAACTCTTGCATCAAGCGTACATGTGCTAAGGGGGGACCCTTAGGGTAATTTTTTCTACATAGAAAATGTGGTCGAGGGGCGATCTACACTGGGCCCTTTCTGGACCGTTTTTAGAGTGCTTCCTTAAAGTAAAGTCTCGTGAAATAAGAGTATAAAAAGTTCTAAGCTCGTAATCAAAATACAATGAAATTTTAAAATTAAGAATAATCTAGACTTATCAAAATGGATACAAAATCCATTTATAAATCCATATTTATTCAAATGGATTGTAAATGGATGGCTCCTTATTTCATGAACCAACCATAATGGATTTTAAAAATTAGGAGGTCAAAATATATTGATCTTATATAGATATAGTTTAACTCATGTACAACTCATTTAACTCATTCCAATGAAAAGCCCGGCTGACTACTTCTCTCGTCTTCTTCACTTAGGCGACTCATGATCTCACTTCTTAGACAATCTTCTCTCTCCCTCTTCCCTTTTAAATCTGATTCCCTGCCACCTCCACGACCTTTCGCCGACTTCGTCGCCACTCATCTTCAGTGGCCAAGGTTATTTGACAACTCGATCGTCACAGTATCGCCCATCAAGCACTCCTCACAAGCCCTAACTTCCGATTCTAGTGGATAAATCTCTCCGGTCACCACTGAATTCCGGAAAACTATAAGTGTATGACTCCACCACTGCTGCCTCGACTCTTGCCGCCGCGAGTGCCTCTAGCGTGTACTCATGAAGTTCGCTCCCCTGATGACAATCGAGTACTTGGTTTACATCTCGTTTGGCTTGATGAATTGAGTCATGTAGCTCAAAAAACTCGGATGTCAACGGGATCAGCGGGTACGAGCTGAGCTTCTCGGACTCAGCAGGATTTGAAGGGATTGGCGTTTTTGTCTCTGGGTATTGGGTTTTCTCGGTTTGCTTATTTTTTGTTGAGTTTGGCTATAGTTTTTGTTTTCGAGGCGTGAATTGGTGCTTTTAGCTGGTTGGAGTCGAATTTGGATTTCGATAGTGTAATATGGGAAACCGTTGTCCTTTCTGCTGTTATTTGTGGATTGTTGAATGGTTGATAATTGAATCTGCAACAGTGAACCTGTCTATTGAAATTCAAAAAACACTTATTGATTTGTTCATTCACAAGCTTTGTGATCGCTGCTGTTTCGACATTATATGTAAGATAGACTGTTATGCATTGTACATTGTTGTCCAGGTGAGATGTAGTGCAAGTTCAATTTGGGTTCGTGCTCGAGAAGAGGGGCTTTGGGGTTTTAGTTGTGCAGTTGTTCGTCCTCAAGATGAAATGCTTAGATTTGAGGTTTTTATTATGTGTTTTGCTGAGGTGCATAAGAGAAAAAATGAAGGAAACTGTGGGTTTCAGAATCAGCTTCATGATCCGTGGATGGGTCGGGCTGAACTTTCACCACCACCTCCATGCCCCCATTCATAATCCAGCCCCTGAGCTCCCTCATTAATTTGACGAGTTTGTCCATGGAGCTATCCATTCTTAAAAGACAATAATATAGAGATAAAAATGCAAAAAGTGAATATCGAGATGGGTTGTGTATGAGTCAAATCGGATATAGGTCAAGAATTTTGCACTCTAAATAAATAAGTCATAAACGAGTTAATACGTTAATTTGCATCTGCTCATTTATGACTTAACCTAGACTTATCTAACTCATATGTTGACAAGCACAATGCAACTAAATCTTGAAATTTATCCTAAAAGTTAAATCTATTCAATTTCTTGTATGAAGTTTTTAATGCTTTCGTGAAACTGTGGCGCATTGCACTAAAAAAGAAAGACCAAAAAATTTAAGAAAAATGAAAACGAAAGCAGTGAGGGGAGGAGAGAGAGAGAGAGAGAGAGAGAGTGATTATATAGGGCAATGTGAATATTTCTTTTCTTTCTAGCATCGTTTTCTGTCTGTTTTATTTTTATCGTTCTTTTTCTTATTCCATACTTATTTATTGCTACATCCACGTCACATGTTCTTAAAAATGATTTCATTTTAGAAAGAATTGGAAAATGATTTCCAAAATCTGCTAGGTAATTGTACTTGGATCCAAAACTTTAGGCCCAACACAAAAACTCCAACATTGGTTCGCGGGTCTTGGTATCCGGGTCTAGGTCTCCAAGCGGCCAGGCTCAAGTTTATTGAGGTTGAGCTTGGGACCCTAGTGCTCAGGCCTAGGGCCTAAGACCCTAGTGCTTAGGCTTAGGTCTCCAAGGCCTACGCTTAAGTCCATCAAGGCCATGCCCAAACTTCTGGTACCCATACCAGATGCTCTTGCACCTGAGCTTTGGTCCTAGATGCTTGAGCTCTATTAGGCCTAGGTCCACAAAGGCTATGTGAGGGTTCTAGTTGCTTAGGTTCACTCCTTGGTTTTCTGATCTTATAAAATATTTCAAAAAATTTAGAATTTAGAATTTTTTAACTTTTTATACTCTCTCCCCTTTTTGCTTCTTCCTTCAACTAGTGATCAGGCATGTGTGAGCTTCAAGTTTGCCACAAGCTCATAAGGCTCCAAACCTCACCATATTGATGAGATCAAGCCTTGTTAAAAGCTAGCAAGGCTCCATTACTCATGAGGCCTCGAGTCTCATTGACTTGTGGTAAGGCTTAAGCTTGCTGACCTTGAGATTGCTTGTGGCTAGTTGCTAGTTGTCGTTGTGGCTAGCAACTAGCCAAGGAAGAAGAAACATAAAAAGAATATATAAAAATAAAAAAAATGATTAAAATATTTTAAAATACAGTTTTTTTAATAATAATTCTACTTATCAGATTTTTTTTACCAAATGACAAAATACTTCCCAAGGCTTTTTTTTCTTTTTTCTTTTTTTCGATTTCGGCCAAATATTGGAAAATATAAAGTCATTTTCATGAAAAATGACTTGATGTGCAGGGAGGTATGCTTGGAAGATAATGTTTATTTTAAATAATGAAGTACCTTTTACATTGTTTTAAATGTCTATTTAAAGGGAGGTTACCCTTTAGGAAACAATGAAATAATTAAAATCAAATAACAAAATCAAAGGATAAAACATTGATTTAGAGGATAGTCTTAAAAATGCATCCTAAAAATATGCAAAACAAGTCTGAAATCATTGATGACACGAAAATCAAGAATGCATAAATTTGGAGATCAAACATTGCCAAAATTAGCGTCGCCCATTTGTAGCTTTGAAGATCTCGCAATCTTCTTCAATTTGATATGCATCATAACTCTTCATAGATCAAAAGTCAGGATCGTTTGAAGTTGACTTGTCATTTATGGCATGAGTGGGACTGCTTGCTCTTATGATGCATAAAGTTTTCCATATAAGCATTTTCTAGTCATTCTAATAGTCCCCTCCATTTCATGAGAACTCAACCCCAAATTATTGTCGGAATAAAGAGTAGTATCTATAGAGCAATACTTAAATAGGTCCACCACATTGAATGTTGGAGAGATGTCTAGGTCACCCAAAATATCAATAACATAGGCAATATCATTGATCTTCTTCATGGTTTGGCTTGCCAAGGGACAACTTTCTTATGCTTCAGCTTGTTATATATACCGATAAGGAACCATTCTTTGCAGAGGTAGACCATGACTTCATCACCTTCAGCAAATATTTTGAGGTGGTGGTGTTTATCTATAGTAGTCTTATAGACGATGGTAGAAGCTTTCAACTATTGCTTCACACCCTCTTGTATCTCATGCAATTTGTTGCTAAGTTCTTGGTATTAACACTATATCCTTGGACTTGGGGCAAAGGCATGAGATTTAGTGTATATTGTGGAGTTTGCCCATAAATCACCTCAAACAAAGACTTGCCAATGCAAACTTAGTAGGAGCAACATACTAATTTCATTGCTTTGGCATACCACTACAAAGGCAGTAAATGATATATGCCATAATAAAGTTGACGGCTTCAGTTTGAATGTCAGTCTTGGGATGAAAGGAACTATTATGCTGCAAATCCATGCTAAATAAGCACCATAGAGTTGTCCAAAAATGACTAAGGAGCTTGTTGTCATAGTCGGAGGTAATAGTTTTGGGCATACCTTGCATGCGAACAACTTCCTGAAAGGATAAGCTCGCCACATGGGAAACACCAAATGCCTTTTTGCAAGGAATAAAGTGTATTATCATTGTAAACCTATCCACAACCACAAAAGCAGAATCCATACCTTGTTGGGTTTGGGGAATGCCCAACATGAAATTATTGAAATGTCTACTCAAGGTTCACAAGGAATAGGTAGAGAGTAGTTTTGGCAGTCTGACAAATGTAGCACATTTTCACAAATTGCCAATAGTATTGCTCTTCAACCAAGATATAGTTTTGTCTTGCTAAAAATATCCTTCAAGGGTCACCATGGAGTTCTTGAGTAGCTCTTGAGTAAGTTGCTCCTGCGAAGAGCTATGGGGGATGCAAAACCTATTATTAAAGAACAAGAATTTGTCTTGAATGATCAATTTCGCCATGAGAGCCTGTCGTAAAACACTTCTCCCAAATGTCCTAAAAGTTGTTATTCTCACCATAGAGGGCATAGAAGTGATCAAAGCACATGACGTCAATGTCATGGTGATGAGTGTGATAGCACAACAACTAAGTGCATCAATGACTTTGTTCCAATGGTCTACTTTATGTCGAAGCATGGAGTTGAGCTACTCCAAAAAGGGGACCTAGTGTCCATTCATTCTATTCAAATGCTTCCAACTCTTAATATACTTGAGTGTATGATGGTCATCTTTAAGGATAAACTCATATTGATAAAGATAGGGCTACTAATGCTTGATGGCTCATACTTTAGAAAAATACTCTTGCTCGTAGGTAAACCGTTGCCTATGAACATCATTAAGTTTCTTATTGAAGTATGCTATGGGTTTACCTTCTTGGGAGAGAATAGAACCAATGTTTACACTAGAGGCATTATAGTCCATTTTGAGTACCTTTTCAGAATCTAAGAGCATCAGTATTGGTGCCGTGGAAAGTTTATCTTTGATAAGAGGAAAGTTAGCTTCTACTTCGTCATTCCAATGTAATTTTCCCTTCTTCAAGCACTCATTGATCAGGGCCATAATGGTATTGAAATTTTGGATAAAGTGTTGATAGAATGTTGTGACTCTGTGGAAGCTGCATGCCTCCCCAATTGTCCAGAGAGCTCGACAGTCGTGAATGACAGCTACCCTCTCTATATCAACTTGAAGGCCTTCAGCTTGAGCAATATAGCTCAAAAAGAGGAGTTGGTTTGCCATGAAGCTACATTTCTTTAGATTAAGGTATATTTAGTTCGTATGCAAGGCCGACAAGACTTCCTATAGATGCTCCATATATTGTTGGTCATTTGGATTATATATGAAGATGTCATTGAAGTATACCACTACGAACTTGCCAATGAAAGGTTTGAGGACCTAAGTCATTAAACATATGAAGGTGCTAGGTATGTTGGTGAGGCTAAACGGCATGGCAAACCATTCGTACAAGCCTCCCCTTGTTTTAAATCCCTCAAGGGAGTTAATTTGATAAGTAGATTGTTATAGATGATGTCACTTAATGCTTTTAACAAGGGCTGAAGAGGCTCATGAATAGGAATAATAGCTTGTTGATCACCTTTCTCCATAATCACGTACATCTTTTCACATTTACGAACATTTAGCATAATACCCATACTTTGCTTCTTTGAAGCTTGGAGAGTGTTACTTTTTAGTTTCAAAGTAATCCTTGATTTTTCCCACATAAAGAAGTAGGTGTTCTCTTGGGCTCGGTAGGTAATATCAACATCGTACTGCCGTGGTCGTCCTAGCAAGACATAGCATACATCCATCTCCACCACATTACAAATAATGGTGTCCTTATATGGCTTTTCAATTGAAATGGGGAAACAACATAATTGTGCTACGTTGATTGATTTCTTTAGTTGCAAATGGTCCACTAAGGCCTAAGACATTATGTTCTCACCCGATTATATAAGAGGAAGAATGTGACTTTGTCTTTAGTTGCAAATGGTCCACTAAGGCCTTAGACATTATGTTCTCACAACTATCATTGTTGATGATGACATCACGGACTTTGATATTTATAGTACAATAGACACATAAAAGACTATTTCCTTAGGTGTCCTCTCTTTGTAGGATAAGAAACAGTTGCCTAGTGATGCAATTGACATTCTCGCCCTCTTCATCATCCACCTCTTCTTCATCTATTTAGTCATCTTCATATACATTGCCATAGTACTCAACAACATTAACCATCTTTTGCTATGGGCAGTCGCTTGAATGATGGCCCATTTCGTTACACTAGTATGGTTTGATTAATTGAGGCTTACCGTATGGGTTTTGGGCATTCTAATTGATTTTATAGCTACTTGTGGCGACTGGTACCTTAGGCATCTCAGTAGTACTCCCTAATGTTTGGTTCATATTACTGGTTTACAGGTTGAAGAAATCTAGAAGGTTTGGTTGTTCCCCCTTTCAAATGATCCTTGGGTGGAATAGCTATTAACCCGATTGGTGGAACTAGATCTCTCCAGATGCATCTCAACCTTTCGGGCCATTTCTTGGCCATCCTCAACAAAGAACAAATAATGTAGTGAGATATGGTCTTGAATTTGAGTCGTAAGCCATTGATATACCTAGCATTTTGTTGTACCTAAACTTTAGCCAGGTTGTTGTGGGCGGAGAGTCGAAGAAACTCCTCCATGTAGGCATGGATTGTTTGATTTAGGGGCTTACAATTATTAAATTGCTAAAATAATAATTGCTCATCATCGATTGGGAGGGACCTAACCTTCAACATTTGCTTCATTCGATCATATATTTAGATGAGAGCTATCTCTTGTCAGCGTTATATTAGCTATGTTTGCTCCCACCAAGCTTAGACGTCATCCTTGATCTTGTACACCACTAGTTTTACTTGGCGGTCCTCTATATCCATGGCATTGAAGAACTTTTCAACTTCCCAGAGCTAATCTAAAAAGTCTTCAATTTCAAATTGCCATTGAAGGTTGGGATTGATATTGCTCGGGGTCTCATCGGTATTCTCATTCTAGTGGCGTCCACAAATAAACCCATTTAGGAACTCCTCCTCCTCCTCCTCCTCTTCTTCTTCTTCTTCTTTGGAGTCCTCGACATAGGCTTATTGCCTTTGTTGGGGATTTACTTGACGTTCCATAGCTACTTCCTGGATAGGCTTGTTTTCACAGCCCTAAGCTATAGGGAGGTTTCATTGACATTATCAGTCATTTCACAAGAGAGACTTGCTCCATACCAAATGAGTGAAGGAAGTTATGCTTAGAAATGGATTCCAAAATATAATGTTTCTTTTGAATAATGAAGTACCGTTTACATTGTCTCAAGTGCTTGTTTATAAGAAGGTTACCCTTTAGGAAGCAATTAAATTATTAAAATCCAATAACATAATTAAGGATAAAAAAATATTGATAAAAGGGAAAGTCTTCAAAATGCATCCCAAAAATCTGCAAAACTCATATGAAATCTTTGGTAGCATGAAAATAAAGAAAAATGCCCAAATTTAGAGATCAAACATTGCTTAAATTAGCATATCCTGTTTATAACTTCAAAGAACTCACAATTCTCTTCATTATGATATGCGTCATAATTCCTCCTAAGTCAAAAGTTATAATTGTTAGAAGTTGACCTGTCATTTATGGTATGGGTGGAGCCACCTGCTCTTATGACGCTTAAAAGTTTTCATATAAGTACTTGCTAGCTATTCTACATCATGACTTCTTGAAAAATATGAACTTGTATTCTTTGCGAAAACAAACAAACCCTTAAATTAAGATACTTAGGCTCCGTTTGGCAACACTCCAATTTCTCTATTTTTCTGTTCTTTTGTTCCATGGAATAAAAAAAGAACATAAATCCGTTTGGTAACGCAAACTGATTTTTCTGTTCTCCGGAACAAAAAGTTGTTTCCGGGAATAATTTTGGAGTAGAAATAAGAAGTAGATTTTTTCTACTTCTTATTTATGGGAACAAAAAGAAGAAACAATTTCTTCTATTGGAAACCCTAAATTGAGATTTCTTCACTTCAGTTGAACCCAGCCCCTCTCTGTTCTCCGCCCACCTCCGCCTTCCTCCACTCACATCACCTCTGCTCGCCTTTCTCCGGTGGTGTCACCACCTCCGGTCACCTTGCCTCCGGTCACTTGCCTCCAGTCGCGTTGCCTTCGTTCACCTCACATCTGCTCGCCTCTCTCCGGTCGGCTTTGGTGGCATTGCGTCACCTTTGCTCACCTCTCTCCGGTTGCCTTTGGTTGAGTCACATCCGCTTAGCTCTCTCTGGTCGCGTCGCCTCCAGTCACTTGATTCCAATCGCGTCAGCTTCACTCGTCTCTACTCATCTCTCTCCGATCGCCTTTGGTTTCGTCGCCTCCACTAACCTCTCTTTGGTTGCGTCTCTTCCGGTCACTCGGCTTCAGTTGCGTCAACTTCGCTCGCGTCGGCTCCACCTACGTTGCCTCTGCTCAACTCTCTTTGGTCGCCTTTCTGCAGTTGCGTTGCCTGTGGTCGCCTTTCTGCAGTTGCGTTGCCTGTGGTCGCATTGCCTTGGGTCGCTTCTCTCTAGCCACATCAAATCTGGTCGCGTCGCCTTCAATCGCCTCTCTCCAATCGCTCGCCTCCGGTCGCGTTGCATCTCTCGGTCACCTCTGTTCGTGCGTGCCTTCTATCCGTATCTTCTCTCGTGCTCATCTCACCTTGAATCCAGGTATTTCTCTTTGATTCCTTCTCTGCTTTTGAGTCTGAGAATAAATCCTCCTTTTCGTGTGATCTACTGTAGAGATCCAGTATTAGATGTGCTAAGTTTATTGTCTACATAAGTTCTTTTCACTGTCGGATAATCCATCTTTGATATTTGTCTCCATATCTAGTGTCTTGTCTA
Source organism: Corymbia citriodora subsp. variegata (assembly GCA_014858505.1). Lineage (NCBI taxonomy): Eukaryota > Viridiplantae > Streptophyta > Magnoliopsida > Myrtales > Myrtaceae > Corymbia > Corymbia citriodora. Next base: position 13,746 of record MU090608.1, on the reverse strand, counting down.
TTGTAACCTGACGAATGACACTTTGAAAGGGGAATTAAAGCTCACATTTTTTTGATCGCTTTTTGGTAGTGAAATCCAGCCGAGGTCGCTCCCATCGGTTGTTCCTGCAGTTTAGTTTGGCTGCAATTCAAAATTTTGCAGTTCAGGTGCATATCGGTGAGCATTTCACACTACATTATGGATTTTTCTGGGCTAATGTTTGTTAGCGAGTTTTAATCTGATTGGGAGAACATGCTATATATTTCATTTTTTTTGGGTGTGAAGTTGTGTCCATAATAGATTTTATTTGGGTAGTCCTCAGTTCTACAAAAGTACGTGATGTAATTGGTCTACTGCTGGTCTGAGGATCTACTTTTTATTCAATTTGCATTGTGTGAAATTCAGCCAAATGTTGAGCAGTCTCATTAGTACTGTTTGGGTGCCTTCTTCTATTGGAAAATTTACTATTGATAGTGCATAGAGTAAAGTTCGATCTTCACTTGCTAAAGTGCCCCGGCATAAGCCGGTTAGGTTGGCTTCAAACATACCAAAACACAGTTTTATGAGTTGGCTCGTTATTTCGAATAAGCCATAGCTTGTTATTTGTAGGTATCATTTGTTTTCTAAACGAACTATTTCTCGTGAAGTCAGGAGCTTCTTTTGTAACTGCTATGATAATCAAAGAAGTAGTTAGATTTTATTTGGGCAGTCCTCGGTTCTACAAAAGTACGTGATGTAATTGGCCTACTGCTGGTCTGAGGATCTACTTTTTATTCAATCTGCATTGTGTGAAATTCAGCCAAATGTTGAGCAGTCTCATTAGTACTGTTTGGTTGCCTTCTTCTATTGGAAAATTTACTATTGATAGTGCATGGAGTAAAGTTTGATCTTCACTTGCTATAGTGCCCTGGCATAAGCCGGTTAGGTTTGCTTCAAACATACCAAAACACAGTTTTATGAGTTGGCTCGTTATTTCGAATAAGCCATAGCTTGTTATTTGTAGGGATCATTTGTTTTCTAAACGAACTATTTCTCGTAAAGTCAGGAGCTTCTTTTGTAACTGCTATGATAATCAAAGAAGTAATTAGAGTTTGAGTGATGAGTTGCAGTGGATTGGTGCTAATTGCAAGGGGAAAGGCTTTGTTTTTCTTTGGAGCGATTTGCTTTTACTTTTCACTTTTGACTGTTGTCTGTCTTGGTAAATGTCTAAATGCTGGGTTTTTCAGTTCCGTTGTCTATGAACTCAATGTTTGATGTTTGGTCTTGGCATAGAGTTAGAGGGGGAAAGTACAATGACTAGGAATATTCAAAGTGAATTTCATGGGAAGATCTATGAGAATTTCTCGATTCATTTGTGAATTCCTCAAATGCTGAAGTTGGCTTGCTAGGGTTTAAGTGTCCCTCTATTTGTTTTGAGCAATAATGGATTGTGAGAATAAATCCTCCTTTTCAAGTCAAAACTAGTTGTTGACATTCCATTTTTCTGTGAGTTCTCTGTAACTTTCTCTCATGTCTGTGTTTTGTTGCCCCTGTGACGCCTGTAGAAGAATTTTTCATCTCACTTCGTAGATGTAAACCTTTGTTTTGCTCATAAAAGAGCTAGGCAATTGTGATTTCGTTCTAGTGAAAGCATATTGATGGTGAGGGTTTATGTAGTTTTTTGGAACTTGAAAGAATTGATAAAAGATAGGAGCGTTTTATCTATGTTCACCATGATAACAAGCAAAGAAATCTCTCTTACGAAAGCTTTGGACATTCTTTCATTCCTCGGGGCATCTCTTTTGTTATTTTGTGCTTGTTTAGAGTAGAACTTGATTTGTTGTTAAAAATAATTGACTCATTTAAAAGCTATTTGTAGACCGTCAAATAACTTAAAATATCAAGCTTGATCTATCTATGTATCTATCTGTTGGGTGTGTATGTGTGTGTTTTGGTCCCTTTCCTCTCCTTGTTTTTATGTTTTTAATTGTCTCCATCTTAAGGAGCGGAAATGATGAACCAAAGGGGATGAGGACCTTGAGGGACGTCTTTGGTGTGGTAGAGGTGTTTCTCTCGAATTTTTTATATTTGTCTCTCTAAAGAATCAATTTATTTTGTGGAAAATATACCAACTTTGAAAAATATTGTTCATGAAGTCATTTTTCAGGAAGCTGCCTTTCCAAGCTGGATTGTCTTCGAACCGAGCTATAGAAGCATCGCCATGTAGCAAGCTTGGCAACAAGTTGAATAATTGTCTCATTATCAAGTAAGATTTATACTACGCAAGTGTCACAATTGACTTGTTATATAACATTGATGACTTAGGGAGTTTCCAACTTGCTAATGCAACTTGCTGCAAAATACATGGATTTCTCTTTTCTGGTTTACAATATTAGAATCGAAGTCTTTCATTGAAACTTTGACTGCAGATAGAATTGAAGTTTTTCATTGAAACTTTGACTTTATATAAACATTTTATAGTAGGAACACTTGATTTGTGTTGAAAGAATAGATCTTCTATATTTTCTTGATACAATGTGTGACGAATTACACCCAAAATAATATAATCATGGACTGTTGAAGAAAGAAATTTTTTTTTTTCTGTCTTTTTGCAATCCTTGATGTTTACTTGATGTTTACAGCAATATTGCTGTCTTTTTACAATCCTTTAAAATTTCATATATGATTGTTTTTGCTGTTTGCTTAGCTTGGTGAGCTTGTAGGAAACTATGAGTATGACATTCCAAAAAGAGGCATTCAACGCAAAGTGGATTGAGTCTTTGACCAACTTGTACATTAGTTTGTTGGTAGAAGAGGTCAAAAAGGGAAATCGCACCTCTTCTACTTATAATAAAGCGGGGTGGAGTAACATACTGATTGAATTTAATAAACGGACAAGACTCCAATATACTCAAGTGCAGCTCAAGAATAAGGCCAACAAATTGAAAAAACAGTATGGTAGTTTTAAGAAACTTCTTTCACAATATGGATTTGGTTGGGATAATGTGAGCAAAATAGTTGTTGTCGATGATCCAAGTATATGGGAACCTCACATTAAGGTATGATTCAAACTTTGGTCATTTTAAGTTCCTTGTAGATGTACATAGCAAGATGTTTGCTTATGTTGCTAACGTATGTCATCATTTTGAAAACTATAGGATAATACTGAGTGGGCAAAATTTAAGAAGGATATGTTTCCTCACTTATATTTGGTGATACATATGCTATTGGAGAGCATGCAGTAGCAAATGCCAAAGATTTTGTGTTGTCGGACGAACTTGGCACTAATGGTGATGATGCAGACTATGGTCGAGAAAATATAAGTGAACATTATGTTACTGAAGAAGCCTTTACACCCGATGCCACTCTAGTTCATGACAAGCATAACTTGGATAGAACTCCAAGTAGTAAGAGGAGAAAAAACATTCACTCATTTAGTATTGCTAAGACTTGCAAAGCCCTACAAGAGATGATCAAAACTAGGGCTAGTCTATCCGTGAGTGGCTTTGTCACCTCAGAAGCCCCATCACTACCTATAGACCCATTTTCAATATCTGCTGTGATTGATGTCTTAGTAAGCATGGCTGAATTAGAGTAGGATCTTTACAACAAAGCAGTGGAACGAGCATGGGAGACTTTCATCAAATCCCCGTCTGAAAGGAGAAATGGACTTCTTCAGTGTCTTTAGTAGATGCTGAGAAATGTACAATGGATTGTGTGGGGTTTCTTTTGACTATCACTTATGTTATTGATTGTTATTTGTTTTTAAAGATATTGATGTTGAGACTCTTGTATTTGTGTGGTGGCTTAGATAGTATGGTTTATGTGGAATTTTTTATATTTAGTTTGTTTTAACTCCATGATTTATGTTATTAATTTTTGTTGGTGGGTTTTTTTTTTTTTGACATATATCTATATTGATGTTTATGTATTTGTGTAATGGAATATGTACTATGGAAGGGGGATCAAATATTGTGTCTAATGAGGATATAGTAGCAGTTGAACAGTACTTGGAAGAGTTTGATATTGACATAATGATATCGTGGTTGTGTCTTGTTACATTGGATATGTGTGTGCATACAAAAGAACCTATTAGGGACAGTAAATTGTTAGGACTCGGATGGATAAAGGAAATTGTTTATGGACATTCAGATAGGATATATGAAGCATTTAGGTTGGAGAGACATGTTTTTCTAAACTTATGTGATTTAATGAGGGAAAGAGATTGGTTGAAAGGTAGGTTATATGTAAGGATAGATGAACAAGTTTGGATTTTCTTATTTGTGGTTGGTCACAAAAGCTCTAACAGAAATGTATGTAAAAGATTTCAACGTTCGGGAGAAACAATAAATAAGTATTTTACTAAAGTGCTAAAAGCATTAGTCAAACTGTTGAAATAGGTTATTAGGCCACCTTCCTTTGATGTTGTTCCGGAGGAGATTCTTATTGATCCTAACCATAAACGCTACTTTAAGGTATGATTTTTCTATCGATTTAGACCATTAAATTCATGTAGCTGATAATTTTATGTAACGCTAGATTTTTATAAAATTACAGGGTTGTATTGGTGCTATTGATGTCACCCATATTAGTGCTTCTGTTCCAGTGTCACAGCAAATCCCATTTAGAGGCAGGAAATGGAGTACCACTCAAAATGTGATGTGTGCTTGTTCATTTGATATGAAATTTATTTACGTGTATGCTGGTTGGGAAGGATTTGCTAATGATTGTCATGTTCTCTCGACAGCACTTGAGATTCCTCGACTGAAATTTCCTCGAGCACAGTCTGATATTTGTTTTGTTTATATGAACTAATTTTCTTTATGATTGTATAGCTATTGTATATTACAACAAATTTGTATATTTTCTTATGGGTAAATATTACGTGTTAGATTCTGGTTATGCAGCACTTCCAGGATTTTTAACTCCATTTAAATGTGAGCGGTATCATTTGAATGATTACAGGGGTAATAGGAGACGGCCTAGAACAGCCAAAGAACTGTTTAACTATAGACACTCTTCATTGAGGAATGTCATTGAGAAGTCATTTGGGGCATTAAAGAATCGCTTTTTCATTTTGAGACACATGCCTCCATTTGCAATTCGTTAGTAAGCATTTATTGTAATTGCATGTTGTACTTTTCATAATTACATTTGCGACCAAGACAATATGGACAAAAACTTTGCTCAATATGGAGATCCGAATTACCCATTTAGACCTACACAAGAGGAGATTGCAGATGATACATCACTCGAGGGGGCGGTTGAGATAAACATGATTAGGAAAAATATTGCAAACAAGATGGCAAGAGATCACAACATGGATGAGATTTCATGACTTTGTATTTCTGATTTTTATAATGTGTTTGTAAACTATTATGAATACATTTCTTGACTTTGTATTTCTAACTTTTGTAATGTGTTTGTAAACTATTACAAATACATTTTTGTTAATTGTATTAACGTCATTTAATTCTATATTATTTTATAAAAACACGTCTTATCTATTTTGGTAAATAATGTGTCGAGATGGATAATCATTGATTATCCTATAGCAATAGAGATTCGCTAAATTAGTGAGTTTTAGAAAAAGAAATTGACATTCTTCGATTTGCAGGTGTAGCTTGAGCTTACCAATCATTCATAGGGGTAAAATGCAAATAAACTCTAGCAAAAGTAAATGCTCTAGTCTTAAGAATTAATTGCATATAATTAGACAACTTTATGCTTTTGATTAAAACAAACTTTCCTAAAGAGGGATGAAAAATAAAATAAAAAGATCTAGAAAAAATCTACTTTGGTTGCTTAGGTTGAGATTTGTGGTGAATGTTAAAACATAGAATCATTTTTCTTTTTATTCCAGCACACAATAATGGTCTCTTGACTATTAAAAAAATAAAATAAAATTGGGAATAGCAATCTTATTAATGGAAATATACAAAAGAGGAAAAAAGTTTATATGAACTAATCCTTAATGCAAATCTATAATTAGTGTAATGAGATTTTGATCTTGTCAATTTTATATAATCTCTAATCTATTATTCTAATATCTTCATTTTTCTTTTTTAAAATTAAAATTGGACATAGAAATAGAAATTTCGTGTAGTTACCAAACACATTTTTTTGCTCAGAAATTGTTCCTCGGAATAGAAATAGAAAAGAACTCTTTCTGAAAAAAAATTGTTCCCGGAAATAGAAATATTACCAAACGCACTCTTGCATTAGAAAAAACCCAAACCAAATTGCTTCAGAGTTAAGGATTTATCTCAAACCTTTTGTCAGATACATCATTTGGACATGCGAACCTCTAGAGTGTCAAAACTTGGCATGGAGGGACACTCAAGTGCCAAAATCGAAGCAAAAATGATAAGTTAAGTGCCAATGGCGAAAAAATTCGGCCAAAATGCACATATGTCATTTTCTGGTGACTTTATTTGATGATGAAGCAATTTTTTTCAAAATAAATATCTACGTGACAATTTAAAAAAAAGAAATTATGTGCGTGAAAATAAAATAAAAGCATATCATAAAAAAATCAAAAATCAATTTTATTAGAAAAAAAGGATGGGATGAGGGGCGAGGGCTGCACAACCCTTGCCCGATCCCTCCCATTTCCTCTTTTTTATTTTATTTTAAATTAATCAATTTAATAATAATAATAATAATAATAATAATAATAAATAAATAAATAAATAAATTTTTAATTTTTAATTTTTTTTAATATTAATTAATTAATATATATTTAAATGCCACGTCAACACCAAAACAACGTCGTTTTGGCTGAGTTTTTGCTAACTTAGCTTCTAGCAAATTGCATAGGTGAGTTATATTATTAAAATAAATCACATTGAATTTTCGGTGGCCTTCGTCGAAGTTGGCACTTAAGTAATCCAATTTTCAAAAAAAGTGACACATAAGTGTAACTTTCGTAATTTTTGGCACTTAAATGTTCTCTCGTGCCAAGTTTTGGCACTTGAGTTGTTCTTTTCCCCTTCATTTGGGAATTGGAGAGCTATTTCTCTTTGGCATGATCTCTAGTACCCTAATGGAATCCTTCTTGAAGTCTATTGAGTTGTTTATGATTTAGTTGCCCCTTTTCATGCTACAATCTCCAAAATCATTTGTGATTTTGAAGACAAGGTTGTCTACATTACTTCAAATAATGGCATCTTAGTGTTACCTGGGATATTATAATAAATAAAGTAAAATACCTAGACAATTAAAAGGCAACCTAAATGGAGCTTTTCTTCGTGAGGCCATCCTCATCCTCAGTTCCATGGAAAGATTATGATATACAAGTAATATTGCACCATCATATTCTCATCATCATTATCAAAATTTTGTGTTGCAATCAAAAATATTTTTCTATTAATAATGAATGAGACAATTTATATCAATTTCAAGTTACTTGCGTTGTTTGCAATTTTGTCCCTACATACTCATATTTTGCAAAAGTTGTTCTCTAAGAATGAACATTTAGGATGGACAAAAGAAAGGAAAAAGCATATTGACTTGTTTAGATGAAGAAAATTACAATTTGAAATTGATATAAATTGTCCTTGATCAGTATTGCATCTTAGGTCCTATTTGATAATCAATCAAGTACTTAAAATTGCAAATTTTACACTTAGCAACATTAAGCTTGCTCTAATAGGATTGACTTAATACGTCCTTAAATGTTTAGGTAGTTCTCATGTCTCTTTAATATTTGTTTATTTCCTATGTTATAATTCTCCTATAACTAGAGGAGAGATCTCAATGGTAAAGTAGACTAGTTAAATGAAAATACATGAGATTTTTTTGTGTGTAAGCGGGTATCTTTGTAGAGCAGATAACTTCTATTTCGGTTTCTTTATCCTTCATAAGTGGATTAGTCCTTGGTGGTGAGTCAAGAAACGTTTTATCCTCATTGGAGGTTTTCCTTTAAGTTTTGGTGGTGAGTTTCTCCTTTTCCGAAATCCTTTATCTTTGGTAAGTGGCTTGTCATCTAAGCCTTGGTAGTGTACTTCATCAATCTTCATCTTCATCTTTTATTGGTGGTGCATCCTTTAAGTTGCGGTGGTGATTGTATTTTATCTTGCATTGGCATTTTGCCTATGAACAACCATCCCCACACACACCCATCCATACACATTATCTAGAAAATTGCTCATTCCCAAAATCACTCGTCTATGCACGCCTCAGCTTGTGAGTGCAATATTGGATTTTTGGGTAGGTTAATAGCGATAATATTGTCACACTGGAAGAGAATTTTTTAATTTTCTTCACTAAAGTCAGTCAGTTATTATTTCATCTATATGAGTTGAGCATAGAACTTCCCAATACAACATACTTAGCTTCAATGGTTGAGAGGACAATTGAATTTTGTTTCTTTAATAAGTAAGAAATTAGCATGTGTCTTAACAAGTGACAAGTACTAGATGTGCTTTTTTGTGTTGGTTTTACGACCTGCAAAATCAGTGTTCAAATATCCCAATAACTAAAATCTGAATTTTTGGGATACCAAATACCTAGCTTTGGAAATGATTCAATATATTTTATAATTTGCTTCATTGCTAATAAGTTAGATTCCTATGGTTCAGACCAAAAAAATTCACAAAGGTAGGTTCTTAAATAATATTGGGTCTTGATGTTGTTAAATATAATAGTGATCCAATCATTCTTCTATATACTTTAGTATCAACTGATTTACAATCCTTGTCATACTTAATGGTCATAGACATTGGTGTTTCAATTTTCTTGTAGTCTCCTAGTCCGTTCTTCACCAATTTTCTAGAATACTTTTCTTGGTGAATGAAGTGCCATCCTTCATTTTATTGATTTGTAGACGAAGGAAGAATTGAATTCTCTCAATAAGCTCATTTGAACTTGTTTTTCATGATATTGGCAAATTTCTTGCATAAATTTTCATCAATGAATTCAAAAATTAGGTCATCAACATAAATTTGAATGGGTAGCAAATCCTTACCTTCCTTTTTTATGAAGAGGATTGTATGCACTTTGCTTTTCTCAAAATTGCCTTCAATTAGAGCTATGCACAGCCTCTCATTCCAAGCTGTTGGCGCTTGTTTGAGTCCAAAGAGTGCTTTTCTTAATTGATACATATCTTGAGGTCTACTTGAGTCTTCAAAACTCGGAGGGTGCTAAGAAAAAACTTTTTCTTTGATATAAACATTTAGAGATGCACTTTTCACATCCGCAAGTTAGTAATAGTCTTATTACTTAATCTTGCAATGAGAGGATATCTTTCATCATAATGAGTACATTCCTCTTAAGAACAGCCCTTTGCAACTAACATTGCTTTGTTGCGGATTATATTATCTTTGCCATCAGGTTTGTTTCAAAATACCCATTTTGTGATGATTAAAGGATGATTTTAGGTTTAGGTACTAATTCCTACACTTCATTGACTTTGAATTGATGTAGTTCCTCTTGCATGGCCTTGATCTAGCTTGCATCATCATTTGTTTCATCAATTCTTTTTTGTTATAGTTGGAAGATTAGAGCCAATGAATTCATCGGATCTTTGAGCAATGATCTTGTATTGATCCCTTCATCCATTTTCCCAAAGACGTGCTCCTAGGGATGCCCAGTTTTGAATCTCCAATCCCTAGGAGGTTGGCATTTGATTTGGATGATTAGCATTTGCTTGTTGATATTGTTTATTGGCGGTTGCTATAGATATTTGCATGGTTTCTTTATTGATATCAGCTTGTGTGCCTCTATAGTTATCCTTGAACTTTACGTTTATGGATTCTTTTATTACTTGTGATTCTTCATTGAACACATGGTAAGCTTTACTAGAATTTGAGTAACCTAGAAAAATACCTTTACTTGCCCTTACATTGTATTTTCCAACATTGTCATTTGCATTTTTGAGAATGAAGCATTCACATCCAAACACATGGAAGTACAAGATGTTGGACTTTCTTTCATTGAATATTAATTAGTCTTTTCAATCAGGGGTCTTAGCAATACTCTATTCAAGAAATAACTCTATTCAAGATATAGAGAGTAGTATCAGCTACTTCTACCCAAAAGTAGATAGGAACGCTACTTTCTATCATCATGGTTCTCATTTCTTCTAGTGAACGATTTATTCTTTCAATGACATCATTTTGCTGAGGTGTGTAATTGTGGAGAAATTGTGCTCAACCCCATTCATCACAATATTCTGCAAAGCTTTGGTTTTTGAATTCTCCTCCATGATCAATCTTGATTGTTTTGATATTGTATCCTTTCTCATTTTGGATCTTTCAAGAAAATATCATGAATGATTGAAATTACGTTTGAGATAAAACATCATCCGCATGAATCGTTAAATAATCATCAACAATCACTAAGTAGTATTTTCTTCCTTTGAGACTCATGATTCTTGTTGGTCCAAAAGAAATCCATGTTCAATAGCTACAAAGATCTATTAGTGGTAATGATCTTTACTGATTTGAAAGGACTGACATGTTTTCCAAAGAGCATGCGTTGCGAGCACTTGCTGACCATGGACAAGATCTTCTAATGATATCTTAAAGATCTACTTCACATTGATGTGACCTAATTTCTTGTGCCAAATATCTCATTTATCTTTTATAGACATTAGGCATTGAATATCATAAAGATTTACATCAAGCAAATAAATATTCCCATTCAATTTTGTAGTAAAGCATTGTGATTTGTCTTGGTTGGTGCCAACATATTCACCTTTTAAATTTGATATTGTAACCCTTGTCACACAGTTGACTGATACTTGATGTATTGTGATTTAGTCCTTTGACGAGTGAAAAATTTTCCATTATCATATTTCTCAATTTGATGTTTCATTTACAAATTATCTTTCCTTTGTCCTTTCCTCTGAAGGTGACGTTGCCCCCATCTACTATAGTAAGGCTTTTAAATTTGGTGTAGTCTCCTATCATATGTTGTGAACAATCCTTATCTGGATACCACTTATTCTTCTTCAAAATCACTTACAATTATAAGAATTCTCATCGTTTCTTCGGTATTCACATAAACTTAGGTCCCTTCTTGTTAGATTTTTGATTGGTGTCAAATTTCCAATGAATCTTTTTGGGCTTTATCTGCTCCTTTGGGCATTCTTGTTTGAAATGTCCATACTCGTTGCTAATTTGCTTACCTCATTTTGTTCTTCATGGTCAAAGTCAACCATGAGGCAGAGATTTGCTTCGTCATCATTACTGGATCCGCATTCAGTGTCACTCCATGTTTAGCCTTCAGTGCCCGTTTCTTCTTTTCATATTTTCGTTTCTTTTTTCTTGAGAGATGGGTAATCCGGTATTATGTGACATGTATAACTTTGAATTCTTCCTTGCTTTTGTATGCTTTTCTGTCATATGAGAACTTCATTTTTCTTTTACCATTGAAGTTTCCTCCTTTCCTCATAGAGCTTTTGAATTTTCAAGTCAATAATGCCATATCTTTGCCATCATCTTCACCTTCTTATAATGTTTGTTCACCTACGTCATCGAGATTAGCTTTAAAGGTTACAACTTCCTTCCCTTTCAAATTGCTTTCCTCATTCAAGTGATCAAGACTTTGTAGGACATCAATGTCCCTATCACCTCATTTGTTGAGATCGGTTGGATCTTCATTATTTCTCGTACCAAAGTCTTCACATCACTCCATTCCTTTGGTAATGCTCTCAATAGCTTATTCACCTTTTTTCCATCAATGAATGTTTTTCATTGGTTTGTAATGGCATTCACTATCTCGGTGAATCTTGTGAACATTTGTTTCACTGTCTCATCATATTTCATTTTGAAGAGCTCATCTTTGTCTCCCTCACTCTGCCAATTTCTTCGAATGTTACTAGGAGATAATCCTAAATTCCCTTAGTTGTAACATAAGAGGAAATCTTGTTAAATTCAGATAGAGACTAACCACAATACAGAAGATGTTTAGCTTTAGTTTTGTGAGCAGCTTTTCTTAGAGCTTATTCTGCAAGAGCAGCAGTAGCAAGAGCTGCAACATCTTTAGCTTGAATTTCTCGTTCTTCTCGTCGAGTAGGAGCTTGAAAAGCTTAAGTAGGTATGACTAGATCGTTTTCCTTCACTTCGCACATGACAAGATCTATTGTCTCAACGTAGGATTGTGTTTTTTTTTCTTTCAGTAGCCATAATTGCTTCCATCAAAATAAGGCAAGTTATTGAGAGGTTGAGCTTCATTGGCAAATAGACCATCAAAGTAAGCCATAAGAGAAAGAAAATCAGGTTGTAAAGATCGGGTCGTATGTTGGAATTAATAAGAGTAAGAAAATCAAGATTACATAACAATATATAGTAGTTCGGTTTTATCACCAAGCCTACGCTTAATGTCCAAATTAACAACTATAAGTTAGGCTAGATTGCACTAATAATCTGTCGGACAAGCAACAACAAGCAAACACAAATCCTATCACATGAGAGATCACGTTACTTGGAATCAAGTGTTGTTATCACTCTATACACTTTATTTTTATTTTTTTACGCAGTTACAAGCCAGCAAGAAAGATCTTAAGAGAAAGAAACTTTTCACTAAAGACATGGCTATCGATAGATTTCTAGAATTTATATATTGTGGGTCTAACATTTTGGCTTTAAGGATCTTCTCTTATATAATCATTTTCAATTTTCTCTTTGGAGATGGTCTGGGCTAATGCAAATCGTGTCCTGGATTGGTACACACGAAGTTCACCAACTCTCCTAGTCGATTGTGGCATTTAAGCCACTCGATTGTCTCCGTCGCTCGTTAATGTCACGTGACTTCTCTTTTCTGGTGAACCCACTTCACTAAAGAAAAGATATTTGTGCGACTTTGAATAGTCCAAGCATGCATTTCTCTTCAGAGCTTTATTACCCGTCATCAAAGTTGACCCACGTTTTATTCCCATTCCGGGCAGTCCATCCATGATCTAACACCAACCAATTCAACTAGCATTTTCACAAGCACCGTCTCCCAGCAGAAGGACGAGAAACAGTACGCTAACGTCAGTCGATGGAAAGTAATCATTTTGTTACCGATGGGTATAGAGTAAAGAAAAAGTATCTCGCTAGGACAAATGATTGCGGAATTGCTATGACATACTATCTTATTGGAGCAATCGCTAATCAAGAAGAACTGCAGTTTATTTCATGACCAAAAAAAAAAAATCAAGAAGAACGTCTAACTAAATCAATCGATAAGAAAAGAAAAAGATGGCCTCTTTATTTTGGCAAAGGAGGGATGCTCTGCTCGTTCCTGAAGAAGTTGTTGGGATCAATCGCAGTTTTCACTTTGACCAACCTCTCAAAATTGTCATTGAAGTACTTGACCCCGTAGACTTGCCCTTCTTCGTAGCTGTTCTTGCCATTGGTGCTAGTCCCAATGTCCAGATCTCTGTAGTTCAAGAAGGCACTCCTTGGGTTCTTTGACATAAATGGAGTCGTGAAATCATACAGACTCCTGATTTGCGCCAAGTAATTCTTCTCTATTTCGGGGTCATCCTCGCTCCAATTGATGGAGTACTGAATCTTGAACAGATTCCCAGCCCGGTGTGGGAACGGGGTTGCCGACGCTGGGATCTCGCTCATCCGCCCCCCGTACGGATTGAACACAAGCCCCACTTTCCCCAGTTCGATCATCTTCTTCCAGAGGTTATCGAGATTAGCCTTCGAGATCGGAGTTTGGACGTAGTCTGATTTCCTTTTGAGGAAGTTAATGGGATAGTCTCGCCTCAGCAAGGTCTCCAGGGGCGGGATGGTGCCTTCGTCGAAGCCGTCCCACCAGAGAACGGACTCAATCCAACTCATCTCCGTG